>WSFP011372363.1:0-31032 GCA_009831015.1 Picea engelmannii
ATCGCACCACATATTCTCCTTAAATTTAGATGTAATAATTTTTTGTATTATCGGTATTCTGCAGAATGACATCTTTCTATATCCTCCAATGATTTAGCCAAGACCTGACATATTTATTCCATCCCTACTTGAGTCACTGGTGGTTAGTCTTTGGAGACACTCCTCTGCAATGATCCTAAGCATAACAAGATGGTCCATAGTTGAGTGATACCCTTTAAATCCTTCTTTGCCATTAGTTATTTTTCCATGGAATTCAAGCCATATGTCAATCTTCTTTTCCAAAATACTTCCATACAACTTAGCTAAGATGGGTTTAATCATAATGGTCCTATAGTTAGAGTGTTGTGTTAGTTTTTCCACTTGGATGAGAAAAAACTAGACACTTAACTACCTTGTTAAGCCAACAAGATAACACAGACAATAGTTAGTTGATTAGTGGACTAACCATGAAGTAAACAAGAAAGAAAATAAAAGGTAAAATATGACAAAACTAAGAATACATGAGATACATCTAAAAGTTAAAAATAAGAACAAGAAATTGTTACCAATGGAAAGGATTTTGATTGATAACACCTTGGAGAAATATAGGGACTTATGAGTCCCCTCTTCCTCCTTGGGAGGGCCTTTGAGGTCCCAAAAATAGAGCTCCAACTCTCTTACAATAATGTAACAATGGTGAAGAATTACCAACCAATCTTCTCAAGAGGCGAGAAGGATTGGACTTGCTATGAATACTAGAAGGATTCTAGGAGAAATATGGATTCTCAAAGAGAAATTCCAACAACATAACAATACATAAAAACTCTTATCTTTGGCTCATACACAACACTTGTATTTATAGGTTCCATACATGTTTTTACAAAACTAGTTCATTAAATGGACCCAAGGCTATATTTTAGACTTGGACTAGGCTCTTCTCATGGTACACCTGAGTTGGAAGTGTGTGAGGCCCAACCAGTATCATAAATTCATCATTTCAGCATCTATGTGGGTCTTGTCAACATCAATCGCGCATAAATATATGGAGACAATTTGCATAGTTTTGTGTTGTTTCTTGATGAAGCATGTTAATGTTGGAGGTATACTTTTTTCTATGTTGTACTAGTAATTCCTTAGACCATAACCTTTATTGTTGTGAGCTATCTTTTGGTGATAACAGATGCCCCCTGATGTGTGAAGTTACAAGCATATGTATAGATGAAATACATCATTGTTTCTTTTGTCTAAAATATCATGGTGTAGAGAAGTTGGAGACAATATATAGGGGATTGTTAGGAAAATCCATTTGAAGGAGAGGGGAACATTATTCAAACCATTTTTTCTCCACAAAAGGATAAAAAAAATTGTACAAATTAGGTGGGCATACCCCATGGTCATGTCATAGAACCATAAGTATATAATTGTAACTAATACATTTTAATGAAGAGGAAGTATGCAACGCCTTCAGGGGCATCAGTAACGACAAATGATTGTTCTAGTGAATGAAATTTCTCTTAATTGTGGGACGGAAATGGTGTTGAGTGTTGGTGAATCTGAGGAATTGATGGCCTTATCAAATTCATAGGTCTTTGGTTGGTACTAAAAACTGCAATGGTCGCATAGTAAGACTCACCATAACATCAAGTTGTTTTGAAGTCAAATGTTAAGGGGCACAACGGAATAATAAAGCAATGGTGACTCTTTCGGTTTCGTTCAAGACTCCTCATTGATAGGATAATTAGAGCCAAGAAAATGCCACCCTCCTGGAAACTTGTGTTGAAGTCGATAGGCAGGGAGGCGTGACTACAAAAAGCAAAGGGATTCTTGAAATATGTTGCTCAAAGATGGTATCATTGACTGACTTGTAGCAAGATGGAATAGTTGGTAATATGGACGAATTTTAGAATACATGGGACTCAATAAATCCCCTTGGTTGGGGGTTTAGTGATGAGTGGAAGAAACTGTAAAATAAAATATGGTGCCAGGGGGACAACCAGATATTTGGATAAATTGTGTTGAGTTGATGAGACTACAGAGAGATGTGGGATGGGTCAAAACACAAATATCTAGGACAAACGGGTTTGGGATGCTTAGGATTTGGCGATTTATAGGATATGTTGCAAATATGGATATGAATATGAGATGCCCCAACCAAGGGCGACAAGTGTTTCATTTCCAGGTAAAAAAACACCATTACTACAATGGAAAAAATCTACAAACTTGCTATAGAAAAAAAAGGTACTTTATACAATTACCAAATGAATAAAGAGTAATTTGGGTTTATAATACACATACAGAAATAGGTGTCCTAGTGAGATATGTCTTGGCCTACTTGGGGCACAAGTATTGGAATTCAAGTGATGGAGGGTGGGGGCCCCATGGGTTGGTTTCTATAATAGGTAAATGGATGGAGGATGAATTTGAAAGTGGGAAAATTGATTTTGAATGAGATGGAAAGATAATGATAATGTGGAGGTGCATTTAACGTACTTGTCAAAACATGATTTTGGGAGTCCACAATGGGAAGGTTAGCATTGTGAGGATAATATGTGTGAGGTTCCTTCTCTGAGGTGCGAAAATAACAGGATTCCTAGTTCTAGAAGGAAGAAAAAACATGTGTCAATTCGTCAAGGGGAAAAATATTGTGGGAAAAGTCATGTAGGTGAGAATGCTACCAATTAACAATACCAAAAATGCAACAAAGGTGAAGGTACTACAGATCTGGGTGTGGTGATCGTAAAGGTGCATGTTAGAGGGTGTGATTGGGAACTGCAATTATTCATAGAGGGATTAAGTTTATGTCAGTTTAGAGCATATACCTAAAGGGGCCATAGGACAACCAGAATTGAATGTGATGTAAGTATTATTAACAAGTACATGTACAAGAAAAAACAAACACCCGACATGAAAAATATATGATGATAAAGAACATATGATAGCTATTTAATAAAAATGATAGTGAACATGTGTACCTGTTCCTGGAGCTAGGAGATGGATCCATGAGACATATGAATAACATACAAAATGGAACATACCAATGTGTATATGGGAGTGTCAGGATCACACTGCTATGAGCAGTTTGAGAAATAGAGCTCTTGGGCTCCTGTACGGGAGTTTGGAAGTTGGGGAAGTGGGCGTATAAATAGGCCCCACAAAACCACCTTATGTGTACCTATCATCGTTAATATTTGGATTGTTGTCTTGGTGCATTGGAGAGTTGTTAGAGACTATGGGTGAGCAGATTCGACTAATGAGAGAGTCAGGTGAGTGATAGACACCTCCTGCAATTTTTTGTTTTTTTAGGTTTTGGGGATGGAGGTCGTATGACCATATTTATTTGTGGGTAGGTAAATGAGGATGTGCACGTACTATGGAACATTCGAAGAAATGAAGAAAAAGTGTTCATATAGGAAGTTCTCATTGATGGGGGTGTCTTTGGAGCCTCATGGGAGATCGACTATTAGCTTTGTGAGAACAAGGGCCTTATTTCTCTTAGGAGTGGTGAACTCTAGATCATACTCCTGGAGGATTACGATCCATCAAGAAAATTTGTCATTAATTTGTCACTGACTAAGTAGGTAATGCATGGGATTAGAATCTGTAATGACCTTTGTAGTTCGAAGAAAGATATAATGTCGTAGTTTTTGGAGTGCTAGGAAAACTGCCAAGGCCAATTTATCTTCATGATTGTATTTCAAAGATGGCCCTAAAATATTTTTACTGATGTAGTGAATGATAGGTTCTTGCCTGTCGTCACCTACCTGGACTAAAACTCCTACGATTGAAACTTCTGAGGCAAAAAAATATAGGATGAAATCCTTGTCAAAGTATAGGGGACTAATCAAGGGGGATTTGATGAGTGCGTATTTCAATGACTCAAAAGTGGTTTGGGAATGTTGATCCCATTGGAATGAGACATCCCTCTATAGTAAGCATAAAAATCCATGGGTGCAAATAGTGTAATCTAGGAAAAATTACCGTAAGAAGTTGGCTTTTCCTTGGAGGCTTTGCAGTTGGAGGAAATTCTTAGGGGGGGAACCTCATTGATGGTTTGGAATTTTAGAGGGTCCACTGTGATTCCTTGTTGGGAAATGATGAATCCTAGTAAGCACCATGTTGTGGCACAAAAGATGCACTTGAGAGGGTTCAAGCGAATGTTTTACTGGAAACAACTCTGAAAGATAATTTGTAGGTCTTCCAAATGTTGTGATTGCTTCTTGGAATGAGCAGTGAGGTCATCAAAGTAATCAAGGATGATGTGGGTGAGGTTGTGGAAGACATATTGCATTGCCTGCAGGAATGTGGCACCAACGTTTTTTATCCCAAAAGGCATGACGCGATAGACGAATGTACCCCATGGGGTATTGAATGTGGTTTTGTATTGATCTTCATGGCATATCTCTATTTGATTGTAACCATAGAAACCATCCATAAATGAAATTACTTCATCTCCATCATAAGCATCAATAACTTGATCGATGAAATGAGTAGGGAATTTGTCTTTGGGACAAGCTTGGTTTAGGTCTCTGAAATCAGTGTGAACCCGAAAGGTGTCTTGTTTTTTGTTAACTAGCACAGGGTTCGAGACCCAAGAAGTGTGCACAATGGGATAGATGAATCCTGCAAAACGTAACTTATCAATTTCGGTTTTAATAGTCATGTCTTTGGAAGGGTGTAATGGTCATTGATTTTTGAAGACATGGGCCACATCGGGCCATGTATCGATTCAGTGTTCGAAAATGGATGGATTGAGTCCAAGCATTTATGTATATGACCAGGCAAATATATCCCTAAATTCATGAAAGAGAGTTGTGCAAGTTGTAACTTCTTCAAGGGAGCATGCAACACTGAGGGTGATATCTTCAATGAAACCAAGTTTGAAAGAGATGTATATTTTGATTGTGGGGGAGATATTTGCCATATTCCATTCTTCAAAATCATTGGAAGCATGGATTGGGTTCTTGAACCAATCCACATGTCCTTGAGGGATAAATTCGTTGGTTTCAATTGCATAGACATGGGTGTTTAAGCTAGGTTGAAATGATTCTTGTGATAAGAAGAAAGATATTTGATGCATGGAATCCCAGGGACAATCGGGTACTGGCATGGCCTATAAGATATCTTCATATGATTGAAATATGTACAAAAATAATGATTCGTCAGAGGTCTGAACAAACAGGTGTGGAGTGGTGGAGCCGAATGTTTGATCCAAGTTATTTATGGTGTTGGCATATACGAAAATGTAGAATATGGGGAAGAGTGAACATGACCTTCTTTCGGAGTGGGTGGTTTGACGAGAGGAGGGTGAGGGACTTCACTAGATGAAATGCACATATATTCATTCATGAGTGTGGGTCATATGTACTTGGTGGAGGAAGGATATCACGTGGGGGAGTTACTAGGGAATTAGGGGGATTCAAGGGAAAGTATTATGATTTTTGTGGTATATGTATTGCGAGTGGTACCAAGGGTGAAACTATTTGCATTGAAGTAGGTATGATGGGATTACTCGAAAAGGGTTGTGGTTGTTTTTTGGATAAGTGATGTTTGAAGGGATGTTCGAATATTTTGAAGGGAAATCGTGTGACAAACCCTATATTTGACAATAAGAGGACACATGTATGTGAAATGGTCAATTTGGTCTCACAACACACAAAAGAATAACATATGTTCATTGACTAATGTAGATATATAGAAGATGTCAGTAGTTTTAGCATCAATGGGTAGTTCTTGAGAGGGTTTGGGAAAAGTTGTTGGTCGCATTGTTGTTAATGTTTCCTGGAATTGCGGTATCCCTAGACAATGATGAGTGTAATGGAAATACTTTGAGCATATGGAAAATGAAAATTTGGTGTGTAGAAATTTCTTGCGTGATGAAGAAGTTTCGACAGTAGCGGTGGTGGTCGCATATACTGGGGTGGGAAGCAATGGTGTTTCCTTAGAAATTTGAATTAGATTACGTAATTCTGGTAGTGTAGGGAAAAGTTTGGTAGGGTGTACAAATATTGCACAAAGTGCGCATGGTGGTTGGACCCGATTTTGAGGGGTAGACCCCTTATTGTTCTTCTTTACCCCTTTTTTGGTATCATTTCCCCCAACTGTGTGACCGGTTATAGAAGTTGGTGTTTGAACCATTGATTGCATGGGAAAAGCCTCTAGTTGAGGTGGGAGGGATGGAATCGGTACCATAGACGGTGGTTCTAGATACCAAACAAGTATAGCAATCACCATGTTAGGAAAGGTGAGGGTAGCAACAACTTGATAGGATGATACTCCAGGTGGTGGGCAGAAGAAAGGTATTTGAGTGATGGCCTAAGGGATTGTTTGCCAAATTGGAATTTGGCCAGTCATGGGAGGATGTTCTGGTGGTGACAATGATGTAGTTGTTTTAGGAGTAGGTTGAGATGTGACTTATTTTTATGAAGGTTCGTCATTGTTTTTTATGCCATAGGAAGATATAGTGCAAACCTGGGTAGAATCTATGGTACACAAGACAGGTGGGTTCCCATGGTAAGCACCCACAAGGGATGGGTATTTTAATATTATGAGTCTGACATCTATGACTATAGATATATCTGAACTAGCTCGTATGAGAGGTAATACATTATTGATGTTACCTAAATGATTGGGTTCATAATGCGTTAATTGATCAATAGTGAAAATATTTCCATTATGGTGCGGAAGATGGATGAGGCCACGTATTTCATGGCATACATGTAACTGCTCACAAACATGATATTGCAATTCAATGGGGCATCGATGGCTTCGATATCAATCAAAATTATCTTTCCCCCTAGTTTGATAGGTATATTTTGGTTGAGGTCTTATGGTTATGGAATATGACCATCATATGCCCTGAGAGTGATGGTAGAGGGGATGAGCTCAGGTGATCCAAGTTGTTGTCATACATTTTTGGACATGACACATGTGGAATCCCATTCGTTGATGATGCACCAATGGATTTTTATGTTCCTAATCATCACTAGGATATAGAAAGAGACTAAAGAAGGGATGTGTGGTTCAACATTATCCAAATCAAAGGTAATTAGGTGAGTATTTAATGGGTCGACCGCCCCCAACGTTGAGAGAAAACATTTCATGTAACACCATTTTTCCCCCAAGAATTTAATTATGCTAAGACTTCATATGAAGTGATTATGAAGCATGTAATTATGTTTTAATTAATAAAAATATGAAACATATGAATGAGAGGGAACAACCTTGAAATCATTGGCCATGATACACAAGTGGGAATTGATTAAGTGGTTCAGTGAGGTGGAGATGAGATATTTTTAGTGAAGAAAATAGGAATCTTGTTTAGCAAGCCAACTTATGCTTGCACGACATAAACATACACCTACCAACGTACCCATACATGTATGGATCCACATGAACTATTACGAGGGACAAGACTGGTGGTCGAGGTAGTTAATAACTGCTAATAGTTTGGACTCTTGAAGAAGGTAAGGGTCAATTGAACAAACTGATGTAGAGGACACCATGGATTACCCCTTCAGGAAATCAGACCCAAGAATAGCAGGTCGCTTCTAACAGAAGCCACAGGAATCCAAAGGATTGGAGGAGGAAGAGGCCAACAGTGAAAATTCATCACTAGCAAAGACAAAAAAATAAGAGAACAATAGTTATTCACTTAGAGTGGTACCACAAGAACATATCACATAGTGCACATAAGAGAATAATTTGAGGAAGAGTACAAGAGTGACGAGTTCATAGGATAAGGGTGCAGTGAACAAAGGAATTCATTAGCATAGTGAAAAAAGGAGTTCATTGGCACATATTGAAGAGAAGAAGAGAGTGGAGATATTTCCTTGAAGAAATTAGGAAGCTCGTCCAACTTATTGATGATTACTCTGAAACAAAGAATACCCATATCCAGAATGAATCAAAAGAGGGATACAACTTGGTAATTATTAGATAGAAACTAACACTGATAAGGGGAGGTTTCTGAGGGACTATATAGAAGAGAATGGATTCCCTTGTGCAGAGGAAATCCAATTGATAAACTACCTGATAATCATGTAGAGACCATGAGCTAAGTGGGAAGGGGGAATCTTTTGTTGTTGGCAGTGGAGGAAGGAGAGTAATTTTCCTGGATCATCCTAATCTTGGAAGCCAACTGAATCATTCCCCTTGTGGTATCATGGCTTGGCATGGGGGTGGCATATTATAGGAAGGCACACTACAATATGGCCTAAGGTTGGTAGGAAAGGCCTCCTCTCTCAGTCATTTGGTTGTGGCTATTTCCAATATCGGATAAGTGTTTAACTTGATTTGTTTAATTGTACATGAATGATGTAATTATGTATTTTTTTTATTTAAATGGGAAGTGTGAATTATTGTAATAAATGAATTGAACCCCTGAGTAATTGGAATATGGTTGTCATGGTATTTACTTGATTTTTTAAGTTATGAAGATGAATATGTATGGACAGTTTGCAACTTAGGAGGAAAGATTGCAAGATATGGATAGAATATTCACTCTAGAAGAGACAGGTGTACCCTAGTATCTGGAGATTCTTGGAATGGAATTGAGAATATTCAGCCTTGTGAGGATTCACCTATTTTAGGTGGAAATAATGCAGTACATGCAATCCTTCACCTAATTTCCCAAAGGAAGACCCTAACCAATGTAAAACTGGAAGTCCAAATCTCTTAGAAGCTTGGTAGAACCTTAGAAAGGCCGGAGAAAAAACCATGATTTGTATAAGTCTGAAATCAGATTGCTACCTTGGAGGAAACTAGTGCTCCAATTTGGTTGAGTTTACAACCTTCGATTCAACGAAGTGAACAGATCCATACCATTGGTCGGATGGTTTCATTTTAGAGTGGCTAGATAAGGTTGTATTTGAACTCCAAAGGGGAGAGCCTCGAGTCAACTGAGATCATCGATCCATTAGAGAATAATAAGGGGAAATCTGTACTCTTGGATCTAGTGAGGATAGTTTTAGAAGTCTGGAAGGAGGGTTGAAATGGGAGTCCAATGAAAGGATCTTCGAGTATCGTGGCTCTCTCAGAGAAGTATCCTACGAGATCACAACCATTGGATCTAGCATAGCTTGATCCGATAAATATTTCCCTAGGACCCTTATCTGTCTAGTAATTATGACCTCTAAGTAAACATAGTCTGTCAAATGGTGTGATCAAGGACCACATATCCGTTGAAGCATGGATAATTTTAAGAACCACCCCTAAATTTATATGTATAGTAAATGAGTGAATCCCCATGATACATAGGAAACTTTGAAGGCTATCTTATCAATAATATAATATGTATATATATATTTTGGTTATTCCTTTACTATTTTATACAATCTTGTAAAATCTTGGCGAACCTTTTACTGAATTATAAAATCTTGTAGAATCTTAACGAAGATTTCACTAAATTATAAAACCTTGTAAAGTCTTGGTGAATTTTTTGATAAAGTATGAAACCATATATAATAATAGGAAAATGTATCCATTAAACTGTAATATACAAATTTTACATGTCCATTGGATGTAGCTTGGGTGGTAGGGAAGAATGGTTGTTACATTCCCCACCCAGGTTCAGTTCCTTGTAAGTGACATGTGATGCCCTTAAATGGGTCTATATGATGGTCTTGTTGTTGAGCCCCCAATATTCTAAAAATCCTTGGCCTTCCTATGTTCTCTCGCATATTTCAGGGGAATTTTCCGTGGACGTAGCGAGTATCGGTATTCGGTATCTTGAACCACATGATAAATTCCATTGGATGTAGCTTGGGTGCTTGGGAGGGATGGTTGTTACCCTCCCTACCTAGGTTCAATTCCTTGTAAGTGACATGTGATGCCCTTAAATGGGTCTATATGATGTTCTTGTTGTTGAACCCCCAATATTGTGAAAATGCTCAGCCTCCCTAGGTTCTCTCGTAGATTTTGGGGGGGTTTTTTCATTGGATGTAGTAAGTACTAGTCTTCGGTGTCATGAACCACGTGTAAAAAAAATATAAACATTTTACATATTTGGAAAAAGAAACATAATTTTTCCATCTTCTAGATAATGTTGCAAGCATCAGGGGTTGTGTTTGTCAAGGTTCTAATTGTACAGTATTGCATATCCCTCTATCAGTTTTGATGATATTTCACCACAAATTTCATATGTGGTTATCATGAGTCCTGAACACTACTTCTATCAAGATCAAGAGATATTAATATTTTATCTACCCCTTTTTATTATAGTTTATTTATTATTGATTCATTGAATATGAAAGGACCCTTCAAACAAGTTCATCATAAGATGTTCCTAAATAGGAGCGCACATAATTATATCCATCAATAAATCCAAAAGTATAATAATATTGATATGCCACATTCTAAGTGTGACTTCCTCTCTAATCATCCATTTGTACCCAAAAAGGACCCTTTTCCAAGGAAGAAAGGTCACTTTTATCCATTATATTTTTGTTAGCTTATAAAAATTTAAGGGATAAATAACTTTGTGATAAATGTTGGGCATAGATTAGGCCTTAGAACTATATGGCACAAAAACACCCATTGATCATAAGTTTTGACTATTAACTATTCAGTACAAATGAGACCATAAAATATTCTAGTGGGTATAAACTTGACCTTAAAATTGTAAATTAGATTTTTGGTTACAATAAATGCAATTTAGAATTATTTATCACATTCTTGTCCATGCATAGATGATAAGGCCATCAAGACATAGGACATGACATATGTAGTCAATATAAAAAAAAAATAAGAGTATTAGGAAATAAAATATGAAAAAACAAACCTCTTTAACAATTTTCTAGTATAGAAAATGAACTATTCGCCTAATGGGCATTGATACCTAAAATATGACTCACTAAAACTATATATACATGTATGTCCAAGTTACATAGTTTCAAAATTCAAATAGGAAGCATCTAAGATTAACATATTTATTAATAATTCATAATGCAATCTTTTCATATTAAGCATATTTACATTGGAACTATTTGACATGAAACCTCAATGTATGTTATCATCACTAAGGTTTCTCGCAAGATAAACAAATCCAGATATGTTTGTGTACTAGGAATATTGGTGTCAACCTTGTGATCCTTATAAATATCTAATTTGAACATTATTGACGCCCAAAAGCGCAACATAAAATTCCTATCTGCAAATGAGTTGCAATGCATTATTAATTATATATATTTTTAAATAATAATAGATAGGTGGGACCTGTTATCACATATAGTTGTCAAGGGAAGAAGGTCATCCATTTTTTTAGTATGCATGGGAAGCATCAAAGGGAAGCACTCAAAATGGTCTATTTGCGGGTTCGAAGCAGGCAGGTCCAATCTTTTAGTGGTGGAGATTCCAGGAGCAGTTCAGATCAGCGGCTCATGGGCATTCAAAAGTCCAAAATTGTGCAAAGTATAGCTCCAGAGAAAAAGGTCTGAAGTTCTAAGGCCCAGAGCAAGCATGAACCATTGATCTTGAGGGGGACAGGTGGCATCTGATCCTTAGCTCCGGAGGATTTTCCAGGGGGAAAACAAAGTTTGATTTTTGTTTTTCCCAGAGTCTGGAGACCCGAAGAGATCCTAGTCGTCGATCTCAAGGGGGGCTATGTGTCATCATATATTTATCTCTGGATAAAAGCAGCAGAAGGAAGAGGAGGTTTGAGGTTTTAAAATTCCGAAGCCCGAGTCATGAAGCAAGTCTCGGTCGTCAATTTGAAAAGGGAAGATATGATCCATTGATCTAAAGAGGGCATATTTGAGTTGTTGATCGCAAATCCTTGTCCAAGATCACGAGATAGATGGCCATGGTCCATTGCGGGGACATAACATACTCAGGTGATAATTTTCTTGAGTGGTCCCACAATTGAAACCATGGTAAGGCGAAAGCGCTACCTGGTGAAAGGTGGTGGATTGCGGGGCCGAAAGAGGTCTGAACCCATACCACTTTCGAGCAACCCCGGAATCACATGTTTATATGGCGTCCTATCTAAGATCAGCATGTGACCACCCCCTGAGATTTAAGTCTCATTGCGATCTCGAGAGGAGGGGGTTAATGAAAATAGAACTGGTGGTTGAAACCTTGGATCACTCCATAAATGAAAGGCATGAAAGTCTCGACCATGGGGACTGAACCGTCATCCCGTGGTACCCCTGTGGATAGATTTTCCTGCAAACCCATGTCGATCTGATCTCGTTTCTGACAGAGGGATACATTCACAATCTGATAGAATATTGCTCCAAGAAAATCTTTGAATGTAGTGATCAGATCACACTCCTGAGAGTCTAGAACTGATTTGAGTATAAAAGAGATCAATTTAGATTTTGTAAGGGGGGGTTGTTTTGGCCCAGACTGGGGGGAAGCTTTGAGAGTTGTTATGAATGTATTTTTGTTGTAATCCTGAGGGCCTGGATCATAAATTGTTATGTTAATGAAGATTCCTTTAAGTTGTTATATCATATCATCTTCTTATTTTTCATTTCCTGTTTTCATTCTTGTCTGAATGTAATCTCTTTGATTTATGGATTTCTGAGGCGATGGAGGATCTGTTGTCGTCATGCCCATATTTCATGGTTCAACAGACGTCCTATGTTTTTCTTATTGTCTGGATCATTTTAAACCCCCTGATTTATGGATTCCTAAGGCGATAGAGGATCTGTTGTCATCTTGCCCAGTTTGTATGGTTTATCATTCAAACACTTTATGCCTTTCTCCTTCCCACCACCATTTAAATCCTTTTCTGATAGGGAGATTAAATGCCTTCATTGACCAGAATTTTTATGAATCCATAGCCCAATGGCCCATCACTGATCTGCAGTGATCTCTGTTGTCTTTCCTTTCCTTAAAGTCTCGTTGGCTCACCCACTCACACCCTTTTAATCCACAAATATTTTGATGGGTACTGGGCTTATCCTCTTGCAGTCGGAGGGTGACTCTCAATGCTAACAGGACCCCTTTCGAAAAATAATGATAGAAAGCACTCCTCTCATTGCACTCATGATTACCTTATGAGAAAGATTCTACAGTTTGAGAATAAGGGAATATCCTAACCTTTTTCTATGTCCAACTAATGTGTTGGGTGTGTTAGTAATTTTATTTTAAAACAGAGAAAATGTTTATTTTATTAAATATATCAGTTTATTCTTGCTACCCCTAGATTTTGATATATTGCTCCAACTGTAAGACACATGCAACTTATGTTATATTTATATACATGAGAAAAATGATTATGATGTTGGATGTAATACTCCACTAGCAAGGAATGTGGGACATGTTATTTCGGTGCTAAGTGTTAAATGGGCATTTTATTACTATGAAATTAATATGAGAGGCTGATTCAACTTTGAGTTTGGAAATGGTATGTTATGTTTTATGGATATTGGATATATGATGGTCGATATTCTATGTTTGGAATAAGGTTTTTGGGAGTTGGGTGTGCTCCATATTTTTCTTTGGTTGATGAAAATTATTGTGAAAAGAGGGGAAGTGACGTGAATTTACTGCACTTCGTTCTTACCCTACCTTGAATCCACCACCTTTAATATTCTCCTCACATTTGTTTTTGTTGCTCTGGTTAGTAGCCCCTCAATTGTGCTCGGCCTTTGGAGAAAAAATAGTTGGCTCTTTAGATTTCTAGAATTTATTCTTACAGGTATGTTGTCTCTTACCTCTCCATTCATGAATTGTTAGCTCCACTCTAGATAAAATTGTTTTGTTTTCTCTTAGAGTTTGCATGCATAATGTGTTTGTTTTCCAAAGTTTACAGTGGATTGTTTGTGGGAATTTTGGTCGTGTAAGATATATTCGATTTGGGTTTCTTCCTATTGGAATTTGAGTGTTTCAACTAAAATTATTATCCAACATTCTATTTTGATTAAAATTCTATTGAGAAACATTGATTTGGTCTTATGGTGCGTATAACAAAGGTGGTATTATTTTGGTATGACTGTTGGCAAACATATTATGGTGAACGCGTTCAGTTTCGCTCTTTTCTTGTGATTTAAATTTAATGGGTTTTCTCTGTAAATGAAAAGGAACAATCAGGTTCTATGATTGTTGTACCCTCACCTCATACCTAGACCATAGAAGATATGTAGTTTCATTATTTTCATGGTTTTTGATGAAATAATGGCCTGTGTATTTTGTCTGGAGATCGCTTTGGAAAGTTTGTGGAAAATTTCTTGAAGGGGAGGGGTTGTTTTGGGTTTAGCTTGCAACCTCTTTTCAATATCTATGCCCATAGGTCCACTCCAGGACTTGTATCTCCATCCAATAAGGTGGGAAAGTAAATAAATATTAACCCAGATTCAAAATCTTGTTTGGTTGTTTTGACCAAACAGTGGGAAGATTGATTCGACCCACTGAATCGTGGTTTGCTTGTTGATTACTCATAAGGAGATTTTGTCGACTTGAAGTTGATTTGGGTTTGATGATCACCATGTTCGCACTGGGTTTTTGAATTCAATTTGTTTTGGAAGCTGTTATTTTGGGTTGTAATGTAAATTATGTGTGATGTAAAGTCAAGGGGTTTTACGATTGTTTTATTCTCAGCCTCTCATGTCGACTTGAGGAATTCTAGTTATGATTTTGACTGAGTCAAATTTATTTGATGACAATCTCATGCATGACACTTTACCACTTTAAGAATATATATGGTTTTAAAAGGAGAGATGAAATTTGAATAGTTTAATAACACTGTCATTTTTTTGGAGATTGATATTGGACAGTTTAAAGAAAATATTTCCATATCGTGGATATTGTATGTTAAAAGGATTTTTTCCATGTTATGGATTCTATGTGTTGAAATTTAAAAGAGTGTTATGGAACAAACAAAATTTGGTGGAAGGTTTGGAAATAAACGTGTCTGACAAATAGTGGATATTCAAATGATTTTGTGGATATTGGCAATGTTGATCTTAAAGTCAATAAATGTTTCTTGTAACATAACAGTAATCGTTATTATTCACATTCATTGTTTCATTTTTTTCTCAGTATATGCCCACCACGCTCCCAATAACACTTAATCCATCCCATGTTCTGTTATCTTGAATTTCAATTTAAAAGGAAAAGTGGATGATGATTTTAGTTGGAAATTGTGATATGGATATTTTATTTTGGAAGAAAAAGGACTTTGTGTTTTGCTTGAACAGTATTCATTGTTGATTCACGTCCATGCTACCATTTTTCATTCATTATAAATCCCCTCGTATTCCCAATGACCCTATCATTCACTTTTCAATTGAAGTTGACTAAACTAAAATCGATATTTGGTGGGTTGTGTCAATGGATGGATATCATATGCTTCTATTGTGAATTATAGAGCCAACATATTGATTTTATTTAGGCAGAGTATTAGTGAATGGATTGATAAAAAAAATCATATTTTTATTGGAATATTGCTTCGGGATGAGTTTCTTTAGCAGGGGAAGCAATGGCAGAGGTGCAAATAGAAGTAGAGGAAATAATTGGCAAAGAAGCCATAAAAGGCCATGATTTTCAATACATTTTGATGATGATCCACACGTAATAAATTATATTTTCCAAGCTAGGTTTTTTAATCTAGTTGTCCAAGGAATTTGATAACCTAGACCTGATAGACATATGTTCTATGATGCAGGAGCATCTCTCCACGCAGCCAGCCATGTCAGTGCGCACGCATTCAAAGGCTGAAGAGAGGCGCAACCTCATTTTGAATTTGAAAATCAATGTAATTAAATTTTCTTACCCTGGTGAGCCAGGAAAGCCATGCCTTTGCGCAGGCTGTAGATAATATAGCCATTTAATGTGTGTAGTGGCTGAGATCTAGATCTGATCCTGCACTAGACAGCCCATTCATTGTAATTGATTGTAATTAATTAAAGTAGGTAAATCATGGAGCGAAGCGCTCGATGAGCCCCTCAGGTAAAGGATATTTTAGGATCTCATTTTGAGTGAGACAAGTTAGGATGGTTGTAGGAGAGGAGCCAGAGAGAGCTCAGGAACACCATTGTAAAGATACATGCATTTTTCCATTTTTAATATAATCAGAAGCAGTTTTTTTTGCATGTCATTCTATGTTATATGGGTGTCTGTGAGTGTTCCTTTTATGTAGTGAATGTATGTGTGAGTGCATTCTGCAGGAGTGTGTTTGATTTCAGGTTGAAGGTCTTTGAGGCTTCATATCAGGAGGGTGTGATAGAACGTTGAGGGTTCTGAGAGCCGTGCACAGAGGATGCACTTCTGAACTCTGCGGAGTCAGGCGAAGACGTGCTGAGGCACATGAACTGAGATCAATAACTCAGGAAGAGGAAGACCTCAAGGTTTCTGAATACCTTGGAGGCAAGGCTGTGTAGCAGAAACAAAGTTGTAGAAAGAATTTTGTTGTGAATTCTGTAGAGCTTTGCCAAGGGGGCATTGAGCATACGCACGGGTTGCGTTGGAGGAAGAATTTTGCTGAGGGAAGAAGAAGAAGACAAAAGCTCTGAGGAGTTCTATAAAGCTCTTCCAAGTGGGCATTGGGCATAAGTGCAAGGAGTGAACAAAGGAAGGAACTCTTGGAGGCAAGGCTGTGTAGCAGAAACACAGTTGCAGACAGAATTCTGCTATGAATTATGTGAGAATTCTGCCAGGTGGGCATTGAGCAGGTGCATAGGCACGTAGAGAGAAGGATAGCCAGGAGGGCATCCAGGAGTTCTCCATCTATGGGAGAAAGAGGAAACCAAAATCTCGTAAGGGGTCTGAGTGTTCGAAGAAGCTCAAGAGGAACAACGTTCTCATATGCGCAGCGAGACTCAAAGTCGAGGAGTTTGCAGAGAGAGGAACAACAAAGGTCAAGGCCTTTGGAACCTTGGAATTTCTTCCAAGTGCTGAGAAGGAAGTGCAGAAACTCAAGGGTGCACAGTTTCCATTAGATCAGAAGGAGAAGATCTGGACCGTTGAGGAATCCACGTCCAGGAGGAGCGTCATAAGAAGCGCGCAGAAAAGGAGAGCGACAGCCATTGGATCTCATAAGAGAAATCCTGTCAGCCGTTGGATCGAGAGGAGTAGCACAAAGTTTAGACTCTAGAGGAGAAGCGCACAGAGGAACAGTTCTGAGACCTTAGATCTGAGCAGAAATCCCGACAGCCGTCGGATCTGCGGGAGTTACACGGAGGTTAAGTCCTCGTGGGTAAGAGGAGAAGTCCCGACAAGAGCTAGGGCCATCGGGGAATCAACCATCGGGAAATCAGGATTCTCGAGGTCATAAGAACCTGGGCATCAATCGCCGCGAAATCCCGACGAGGATCTGGACCGTTCGTTGACAGAGGGAATGTGGCGGAGATCGTGCGAGCGTTGGCATATTAGCCATTGGGAAATCGGAGTTCTCGAGGGAAAGAGAACCGAGACATCGAAAGTCTCGAAATACCGGAGGAATCGGGACCGTCCATATTGAAGGACGCATGGCAAGAGATTGGGGCCATTGGAAAAAGCCCCGACAGGAGGTCGTCATCGGAAAATCGAGATTCGAAGTTTCACGAGTCCTGTGAATGTTGTCAGTAGGAATCACAAAATCGCGATACACAATTTCCCTATCGTGACGGAGCGTGTTGGCCACCCTGGAGTCAGTGGAGGATAGGTGGCAAAGGATCGAGCATCGTCGGCATATTGAGAGTTTCGATATTAAGGGATTGAGGTCTGTTGAACCCCGGAACCGCGAGAAGAGATCACAGTCGTGGATCTCAGACAGGACGTGTGTCAACGATCGGGAGTGCATCGGGGATCGACATATTGCGAGTCCCATGGACATGCGCACTTTGATAGGGGAAACCCCGTAGCTCCAAAAAGATAAGGTAGTGGTCACGGAGTGTGGTCACATTGGCCAGGAGCTGAGATAGGAGGGCTAGCGCGTGGAGGAGTGCATCGGGGATCGGAGAATCGTGAGTCCCAGGGACTTGTGCATCGTGTCATTACAAACGTCGAAACCTCGATGGGAGACGCAAGGTTGCGGTCTTATGGATGCATGGTCACATGGACCTAAGCCTAGCCAGGAGGGGCTAAGGGCAAAGGGCTCATCGGGAAATTGGAAGCTGAAATCCCGATAGGGAAGTATAGGACTGCGGTCTTATGAAATTAGTTATATGAATGGGAGCTGAGCTAGGAGGGCCAGCACGTAAAAGGGAAAGGAGCTCATCGAAAATTGAGGATTGGAGAGGGAAGTGATCCTCGACAAGAGGAAGCGAAAAACCTTGAACCCCGATAGAGAATCGGGGATAACCACGGTCAATTGCTGAAGGCCATGAGGGTAAGTGAAAGGACCTGTGGATTGGTATTTTCACAGTGATTCCAGCAGGAATCAAAGGAGCCGCTTCGGCTCAACAGTGGGATTTTGAATGATCCTGTGAGCAAGAGGTCAGGTGAAGAGACCCTGCGGGGTGATAGGTTGGACCTCTTTGCATCATTCTAGCCACACCAAAATTTCTCTGGTATCTGTGTTCCCCCTCATGTTTCTATGCAGCCAGAACCACCTACCAATGATGGCTAGCAAGAGATCATCCACCAACCTGATGCACATCATAATGGGTGGCCTACAGTATCGTTGCATTTCCCCCTCCTCCACCACCATTCAACCCAAATTCCCAAGTTGATTGTGTTGTCTCACCAATACAATCCTCTCATGAAAGAAAAAGATTAAAAATTGTCATCCCTGAGCCAAAATTAGATAAAGGAAAAGAGGTGGTTAATCCCTCAAAGTATTCTAAAGACTCATCTGAATCATTATCCTCTCATCTCCACCTCAAAGATGATTTTTCCCATGTCATCAGTGAAATCCACCCACAAGGTTCCAATCAGTTGAAGGTTGTTGCACATGACAAATCAGAAAAGGGATCAAGAGAAAGTAGCAGTGAAAAGAGGCAAAATGCCTCTCACAACAAATATGGTTTTTAATGTTGTTAATGCTATTTTATTTTGAGGAAAATCTTTTTATTTGATATGACAAAAGTTTGGACAGAAAATACATATTTATACAAATTTTTTGGACAACATGGATATAATGTTATTTTTGGATATAGTCATGTTTTACTTTTTTGATATTAAAATATTTGACTATTAATATGAGGATGGGAGTTACAAGGCATATGTTTGAATTAAATCTTTGGGGTATTATAGTTCATGTTTTGATGATTATTAAAGAATTGAAAATTGGTGTGACAAGGGGTCCCACCTATTTAGTTATTATTTAAATAGACCCTTATTTATATATTGTTATTTTTGTCTCAACAAATTAGTTAAGCTAATTTAGATTAACAAAAGAAAGGTAGTTGAACTACCATAACTTATTGAGAAAGAATAAAATCTCAATCAAAAGAAGAGACAAAGGGGGGAGAACAGAAAGAGAACTTTTGATATAAGGTCTGCTCTATACTTGTGAGATAATTCTTTACTTCATTCATTCTGAGTTTACTAGAAAGCTAAACCATCTTGATGAAAATAGGGTCTTATTGAAGGCAACATGATTCAAAACTAGATCATATCTTTCAACAAATTGTTTCTAAAGATGTATGATTTATCTTTGGCAGTCTGTGAGTTCTTGTTTATTTATGGATTAGATTTCATGACTGATAAATAATATTTTGCAGAGTCAAGTGACAACACTTTTATGCCAAGATGATTCATATATTTAGCTTCCATTTTATTTTGTTGTCAGAGTCTTTTTTTATGGTGTCCATCGGAAACTTCTAAATTTGACTCTGGTCCCACCCTTGGAGGGGTTTGTAAAGAGATTTTTTTTTTGTATCTTAGAATGAAGTTAATATAAAAATCAGATTTCTGATTTCAGTCTCACGTGTGTATCTTAATGATATTGTTCAGATTTTACTTTTATTCTTGTTTATTATCCATGTGCATACTTATGTATATATATGCTTCTTCTTTTCTTCACAGTTACATATAGCACATAAAATCATCCTTAGTCCCTAGTACATATTACCTGTGGATTAAGAGATTGTTTTGAATTAAAGGCTATAAACTCTGGGTAACGTTCCCAACTATCTTTCCTTAGCCTAGAAAGATCTGAAAATGCTTGAGTAAGGTTCTTCATACCTTTTCCTCAACATTTATCTAGAAACCATATTGGGGAAATATTCCATATCTCTCTGGTTGATTGTATCACGATTATGTTTCATTTTTTTGTTTTGTATGGTTAATCTTTGACTAGTTTTTTCCATGACAATACTTGTTACGAGACAACCCAATATTCGAAACAGTCTTGATGACCAAACCATCATTACATTGAATTTATTCAACACTATTTTAGAAACTTCTAGTACTCGTGTTGAAATTGAATGCTCTTGGGAAGTAATTTAAAGGGACATAAATATCCGTGAATGTTGGGAAGTCAGGAAAAGGCATCCCAAAAATCAACAATAACCTTTCCTCTTACTGGTTTTAATATTTTTTGTTTCATGTCCTCTAATTCTGATCCAAATTTATGCAGGAACGCAACAAAATACACAAATAACCATGAATACAAAGATGCATTGGAAATAACACTTCATTTCATTAATATCAAAGAACTGAAATTTGTTTACAAACATAATAGAAATAAACTAGCTAGGGCGTTGGTAGCTTATCTCTGAAAAGAGATGTGGCAGCTACAAGCCTTTGAACTTTGTGTTACAATGAGGATTGAAGGCCTATATATTATTGAGAAATAATTGAAACCCTAAACATCCAAAAACCTAACCCTAGGAGATGAAACACTAGAATATGGGCCCCATCGGGGTAAATTGGTACATCGATTTCCCGAGGTCATAACTTTGGCATACTATCTTTGTTTGATGCATATGGTACATTGTTAGAAAGATATATCTAAGGACTACAATTGTTGATAGAAAATATCATGGTTTGGGACAAACTAATATCCATCAATCGGTTGATTCCCAAAAAACGTCGTTTAGGGCCTCAAAACGGCTCCGAAAGTTCAGGACCCGAAAAACTGCCAAAAATAGTAAATTGTGCTACAATTAAGGAAACTAAAAAATTGAAAGAAACAATGGTAGGGGTCCAAGTGGAATAGGTGAGTGGACACAAATATCCACCTGGATCATTCCTCCCCCCTTAGGAATCAATGGTCCCCATTGCATTGAGTTCCTCCATGAGATGAGGAAACTTATGTTGAACTTGGTCCCTGGTGAGCCACTTGCCCTGGTGAAGGAGTTGGCCTGCTTTGACAACTCGATATAGTTGGATCCTCTATTGGCGGGTTTTCTTGATCTTTGTATCCATAATCTGATTAGTTGTGGCTAATTCCATGCAGTTTGGGTTTAACTCTATTGGTGTGAGTTGTTCTTCCATCTCGGATGTGTCCAATAGAGGTGGAAAGTAAGGTCGAAGGAGGTCCACATTGAAAATTGGGTGCATTCCAAGGAATGTTGGGATACCGAGCTCGAAATCATTATCCCCTACAACCTTGGTGATGGTGTATGGCCCATATCGGAGCAGGCGAAGCTTGCAGTGGGGTCCAGTGAGGCGTTCCTTCTGCAAATGTAGCCACACTTTGTCACCCACCTAGAGGTTGTGTTGCACCCGATGTTGATCATGCCACTACTTGTACTTAGCATTGGCTTTGTCCAATATGTCATGAACCTATTGGTGAATGTGTCAAATGCACTCAATGATATTGTTCGCCTTGGCAGCTTCAGACTGGACATGAGTCAAATCATCCTGAGTAGTTGTAAATGGTATGGCTATGTCAATGGGACATAGTGGTTGGAATCCCAAGCCCACCTGAAAGAGGTTGTGGTCATTTTAGCTGTGAAGGGCCCATTTCTAGCTATGTTGTACATAGGGAATGCTCTCATCCCATGTGAGTGGATGCATTGAGTTGTACATGCGCAAAATGTGTACGATCATCCTATTGTCGACCTCTATCTGGTCATCAGTTTGGGGATGGAAAGTTGTGGACTTGGTGAGCTTGGTGTCTAGAATTGACCATAGGCTAGACCAAAATGTACTATGGAAACTATTGTCCCGGTCTGAGATGATAGACTATGGGATCCCAAAGTGTACCCACACTCATTCAAAGAAGATTTTAACAGTGGCTTCTGTTGTGATATTCTTCTTGCAGGCCGTCATAATGGCCATCTTCAAGAATCTGTCGATGACCACAAAAAAATAGTCGTTGCTATGCTTAGTAGAAGGAAGTCCCGACATCTAATCCATGGAGATGGATTCCCATGGTCAACTAGGGGTAGGTAGTGAAGTATAGAGGCCTTTCTTCTTGATGGTCGATTTGGAAATGGCGTAGGCAGTGCAAGATCTGATGTACTTCCTGGCATCATGTCGAAGGTTTGACCAATATAAATACTTCTACAGTACTGCCACTTTTTTCTCAACCCCCAAATTCCCAGCAACCCAACTATAGTGCACTTCCCAAATCATCTTGGCACGCTCGCTTGAAGGAACACAAAGGTGTCCCGAGTAACATAGTAGTGCATACTGGAGGTAAAAATTTGGAACTCAGTTACCCTCCAAGAGGATCTTGTATCTGTGGTCGAAATCTGGATCACTCTTGTAGAGAAGCAGCCAGTCAGAATTATCATGCCCACAAGAGTTGAGCACGGTGGTTATCACCACAATCAGTGGTCGACTGAGGTAGTCTACAACATTATTGGTGTTTCCCTTCTTGTACTTGATGTTCAAATGAAACTGCTGCAGATATGTGGACCACTTCTGATGGCGATCATTCTACAAATTCCCTTGTGTCTGTATGAACTGCAGAGTTCGATGGTCTGTGTGGATGATCGTTTCCTTCCCCAAAATGTAATGCTTCCACTATCAGCAAGCCTGCACAATGGAATACATTTCTTTGTCATAAGTGGGATACTTTCGGACTATTTCGGATAGTGTCGCACTGTGATATGCCACTGGATGCCCTTGTTGATTAAGAAATTCCCCAATAACATAGTCAGAGGCATCTGTCTTGATCTCAAATGGTTGTTGCAAGTCTGGTAATGTGAGAGTTGGGGCACAACAGAGGTGATTTTTCAATTCTACAAATGCCTTCTATTGAGATTCTGACCAAAGGAATTTTTCTTTCGCTCCTACCTTGGTGACTTGACTCAAGGGACAAGTGATATGAGATAATCCCAACACGAACCTATGGTATAAATTAGCAAGACCTAGAAAGTTGCGAAGCTCTATTAGAGTGGTCAAGGCTGGCCAATCCCAGATGAATTGGATCTTGGTTGGATCCACATGGATCCCATGCTCATCAATAATGTATCCCAGATACTGAACCTGGGTCATGCCAAAAGTGCACTTATCCAAATTGGCACACAACTTGTGTTTCCGCAGTGTTTGGAGGACCTGTCAGATGTGGTGGAGGTGCACTTCCCAAGTCTGGCTGAAGATCAGGATGTCATCCATGTACACTACTACAAATGAGTTGGTGAATGGCCACAAGATGTCATCCATCAGCCTCATGAACGTTGCAGGAGCATTCATCAACTCGAAAGGCATGACCATCCATTCGAAAAGGACCTCCTTGGATTTGAGGGTAGTCTTCCACACATCGGATGGTTCGATTGGTACCTGGTGATACCCGGACTTCAAATTGATGTTGTTGAAATATTTTGCCCCTTTGATTTGGTCCATAAGGTCATCAATCCATGGGATCAGGTACCTATTCTGGACAGTGATCTTGTTCAATGCTCGATAGTCAATACAAAGTCTCCAAGTCCCATCCTTCTTCTGCACCAACTCGATCGAGCTCCAACAGGGCGATGAACTTGGTCGTATGTGACCTTTCTGCAATAGCTTCTGAATTTGTCTCTTGATTTCATCATTCTCCATAACAGATCAGTCCATTGGGAAGTGGCGCACCTGGGGTCAGATCGATGGGGTGCTTGACCTAACAGTGAAGAGGCGCCCCTACAGGTAATGTGAAGATGTCCCGGTACTCCTCCACGACCTTGTCAATTTGTTGTTGTCGTGCATAGGATCCATTTATGGAGGTCATGGCCACATTATTGTTCTTTCCCTGAGGGCATATAATTAGGAAAAAAAAATTCCCAGTTTTGGAAATGAGCTTACTGCATTGTTTTGCAGTAACCAAAGAGATAGTGGTAGGCGGTGGTACCTTTGGTATCCTGTACAACTTATTTCCCAAGGTAACAATAACAGCACAAGGTCGAGACTCATATAAATCATGTCGCTTCTAAAAGTATGGTTGGCCTAATAATACATCACAAACATCAAGAGGAGAAATGTCACATAATACCTCATCGGTGAAGGGCTTGATGTTGTAGGGAAGGCAACATTGTTGGATGACACGGAGATCTATTCCTTGGTGAAGCCACCCGATGGTGTAAGGTTGTCAGTGTGTTGTGGTCGAAAACCCAACTGCTTCATGACCTCTACTGAAATGATGTTCTTTTGGCTCCCAATGTCGAAAATGAACTGTAGCAGGGAACCCTTTACCCACATATGGGATTGGAAGAGACGCTTCTCCTCCTTTAGATCTTACCATTCTTCCTTTTGGATCTTCATGGTGGAAATGGTGGCATTGGGATCCACATCGATAATCTAATTCCCTCTGTCATTCCCCTTCTCGAGTTATGATTTAGCATCATAGCATGCATCTAATTCAGAAGCCCTCATCTCGGCCACCAGTGAATTTTTGGCCCGACACTCACTTGTGTTGTGAGTGGAGCTCTTATGGAACTCACACCACTTTCTCGTGTCCTTCTTTGGCTTCATGGTGTTGTTCTTTGCTTGTGTCTTTGGCAGGTTGTATTGAGCTGCCATGCCTTGGATTTGTCCTTTGTTCTATGGTTTGGGGGCACCTTTCACTTTCTTTTGATTCACAGATCCAAAGTCTCGCTTCTTCTATTTGAATTTCTGCTCAATCTTGGCAGCATACTGGTATGTCGTACCAAGCGACGAGATGTCGAGGAACTCCATTTCCTCCTGAATGTATCTGTGTAGACAACCACAGTACTTCAGCACCAAATGTTTGTCCTAATATTTGATACCCAACTTTGTGTGCAGGGTATGGAACATATTCGTCAGCTCATGCACATCTTGATCCCTTTGTTGCCGTAATGTAGTCCATTGTATGTACTTGTCCTCATAGCTCCCAATGGAATAATATTGTTCCTTGATGGCCTCTCGAAAATAATTCCAAGTGGGTATGACCGGGAATATATAGGGTTCCTCCTTTTCCTTTTTCTCACAGTAGGTCTCCCACCAGTCCTTAACATGGGGGGTGACTTTGAGCAGTGAAAAAATAATCTTCTCCCAGTCAGAAAAGTCATGAACCAAGAAATATCCTTCTAAGAGATTCAACCATCTATCTATGGCATCTGCATCTATTTGGCCATCAAATATGGGAATTTCAAAGTTTTATTGTACCTTAAAAGGGGTTTCACCTCCAGAGTGGTCGATGGATGTAGATGCATCGCTAGAGGGCAATTGTTGAAGGCCCTAGGCGAAGCTATCCATCATCGCATTCCTTTGTTTTTCAAGGGCCTCCTCGAGAAATATTTTGATAGGATATCCTTCTCCCTCATCTTTCTTTTCGTCCCCCATGGGCGGTCATCGGGGTTTGCGAGGCTGATCTTGCAAAGGTTCAACCAGATCGAGCCCTAACTCCTTATACCCCAAGCTCGTTGGAGACATGCAAAGAAGGATCGAGAAAGATCAAACCGCTCAGATACCACTGATATGAATTTAAGTAGGAACACAACGGAATACACAAATAACCATGAATACAAATATGCAGTAGCAATAACACTTCATTTCATTAATATCAAAGAACTGAAATTTGTTTACAGACAGAATAGAAATAAACTAGCTAGGGAGTTGGTAGATTATCTCTGAGAAGCGATGTGGCAGCTACAGGCCTCTAAACTCTATGTTCCAATGAGGATTGAAGGACTATATATTATTTAGAAACAGTGGAAACCCTAAACATCCAAAAACCTAACCCTAGGAGATGAAACTCCAGAATATGGGCCTCGTCAGGGTAAATTGGTACATCAATTTCCCAGGGTTGCAACTTTGTCATACTATCTTTGTTTGACACATATGATACATCGTTAGAAAGATCTATCTAAGGAATACAACTATTGACAACAAATAGCATGATTTGGTATAGAGTAATATTTGTTGATCGATTTATGCCCAAAAAACGTCGTTTAGGTACTCAAAACGGCTCCGGAAGTTCAGGACCCGAAAAACTGCCAAAAATAGTAAATTGTGCTACAATTAAGGAAACTGGAAAACTGAAAGAAACAATGGTGGGAGTCCAAGTGAAATAGGTGTCCACCAATATCCACCTGGATCAAATTCTCGTATTTCTCGAAGAAGAACAGGATTGTCCCCTAAAGTACTCCTATTTATAAAATAGGAAGGAGAAAGTTTGTTTTACAAACACAACAAAGTGCTCTTAGGTGAACCTTATATGATTCTTCCAGTTCATATTCATCTCCCATACCTATCACCTTCAATATGACGTCTTCAGGTAGTGGTAGTGGCACCAGAGGTTCCTCCTCCTCGCAACCTTCTGCTTCATATGTGATTGTTAGTATCTATAGTCATCAAATCCCTATTTAATCTACTACCAATCCTACCAAGGTCATCCATAAATATGGACTTTCCCAATTTGAGGAAGATGTTACAGCCAACACCTGGCACGTGTCTTCCCCCTTGAATCTCGCACCAGCCACCCAACCATTACCGAAATTCAAGTATCACTTACCTAGGTTCTTGGGAAATGGTACTATTACCATGAATGAACACCTGGTATCATCTTCTAATGCTTTTCATAACATAGGGGCTAACTATAATGATACTTGAATGTGTTTATTTGTCAATTCTCTTGAAGGGAAAGTTGCAACTGATTTTTTTGATCTCCCACCTAAAATCCTTTCAACTTGGGAAGAATTGGTCTATTGGTTTAAGTCCACTTATGGACATCCCAAGATTCCAGTTGATCAGATAATGGAGTGCAACAATATTTCCTATAAATATGGTGAAACCATTAATTCTTTTAACCCTTGCTTCACCAAGCTATATAATCAAATTCTTGAACTAATCCATCCTCAAAATCAAGTTGTGTTTGTGCATTATTATAATTCTTGACCTTCACCTTATCGTTATAGACTTGAATAAAAGGATATTGACAATCTTGGTTTTTCCCTTCAAACTTCCTTAGAATATGAAGATCAACTTGAAAGGACTAGTCTCCCTAAAGGATACTTGGTCAAACAAATAGACATGTATGCCATTCTATAACTCATGCAAGATATGAATAATAGGATGATAGTGTACAAACAAAAGGGAATTTCCTCTTCCTCTTCCCCTAGGGATTCTTCTTCTTCCCTAGCACCCTTTAGAAATACGAATGATAATTACCCTTTCAGCCAAAGGCCATAATTACTCACACTTAGTGTAACTTTTGTGAAGAAAAACATGATGAAAACACCTGCAAAGTTAAAAGAAATGTTAGAGATGAGATCTTTGGAAAAAGGCTCGATACCACGATCGTTGTTTTAGATTGGTCTGAACCAAAGGATGTTATGGTAGTCAATACCAGGAAAAAATATTATACTTCCAAGAGCAAATTTCATCTTCCCCACACTTATTCTGCTCCAAGCTCATCTTCTCCAAATGTTGATACACAAATTGTCAGAACTTCAAGTGATCAAGGAGTAGTTTCTCCTCTTCCCTCTTCTAAATACAATATCCTTAACCAATTGGCTGATATCAAAATTGATTCTACCCTTTTGGACATGGTTGTCATCCTTGAAAAACATAAGCATCTTAAGAATTTTATGGAAGGTAAAGTTTCCACCATAGACAATCTATTTGAAGAGTCGAAAGAAGATGATTCAACTGTAAATAAGATAGGTTTAAATAAATTTAGGAACCCTATTGTGAATTATAGAGCCAATATATTGATTTTATTTAGGTAGGGTGTTAGTGAATGGATTGATAAAAAATTTCATATTTTGATTAGAATATTTCTTCAGGATGAATTTCTTTAGCAGGGGCAACAATGGCAGAGGTGAAAACAGAGGTAGAGGAAATAATTGGCAAAGAGGCCATAGAAGGCCATGATTTTCAATACATTTTGACGATGATACGCACATACTAAATTAGATTTTCCAAGCTAGGTTTTTTAATCTAGTTGGCCAAGGAATTTTACAACCTATGCCTGAGAGACCTTTGTTCTACCCACACCAAAAATTCTCTGGTATCTGTGTTCCCACTCATGTTTCTATGCATCCAGAACCACCTTCCAATGATGGATGGAAAGAGATCGTCCACCAACCTGTTTCACATCATAATGGGTGGCCTACAGTATCATTTCCATTTCCCCCTCCTCCACTTCTATTCAACCCAAATTCCCAAGTTGATCGTGTTGTATCGCCAATATAGTCCTCTCATGCAAGCAAAAGATTAAAAATTGTCATCCCTGAGCCAAAATTAGATAAAGTAAAAGAGGCGGTTAATCCCTCAAAGTATTCTAAAGACTCATATGGATCAATATCCTCTCATATCCACCTCAAAGATGATTGTTCCCATGTCATCAGTGAAATCCACCCACAAGGTTCCAATCAGTGGAAGGTTGTTGCACAGGACAAATCAGAAAAGGGATCAAGAGAAAGAAGCAGTGAAAAGAGGCAAAACGCCTCTCACAACAAATATGGTTTTTAATGTTGTTAATGCTATTTTATTTTGAGGACAGTCTTTTTATTTGATATGACAAAATTTTGGACAACATGGATATAATGTTATTTTTGGATATAGTCATGTTTTATTTTTTTGATATTAAAATATTTGACTATTAATATGAGGATGTGAGTTACAAGGAGGATATTTGAATTAAATCTTTGGGGTATTATACTTCATGTTTTGATGATTATTAAAGAAATGAAAATTGGCGTGACAAGGGGTCCTACCTATTTAGTTATTATTTAAATAGACCCTTATTTCTATATTGTTATTTTTGTCTCAACTAATTAGTTACGCTAATTCATCTTAACAAAAGAAAGGTAGTTTAACTACCATAACTTATTGAGAAAGAATAAAATCTCAATCAAAATAAGAGACAAAGGGGGGAGAACAAAAAGAGAACTTCTTATATAAGGTATTCTCTATACTTGTGAGATAATTTTTTTCTTCATTCATTCTTGTTGACGATTAAAATCGCAACGATGAATTCTGCCCGCAAAGGATTGCTATTATTTAATTATGATAATAATATAATCCTAGTAGGTGGGACCCCCTTGTAGAATAGACATGCAAGGATAGACATATTACATTTATATGTTGTTGTTGTTATGATGTTGCCTACACAGTCCTATGCAGTTGATGTTGCAGTCTTGGTTTCATTTGATGTGATAAATGGGTGGTTGATGCATTATTGTTAAATGTTGCTAGTATTTACTTGTGATTCAAAACAATTCCATGAGTATGAGGATCATCTTGTTTACAGGTGCTTTGTTATGTTATTTTATAACCTCGATTACTAATTCATACATTGATTACTTATCCATATATTATTATGCAAAAAATCAATAAAATAGGAACATGATCAAAACAAAAAGGAAAACTATGGAAAAGTTCTAAATCTATGAAAATAAAATTATGTATAACCTTTGTGAAATGGTGGACCTAGCTATTATGCTATCTGTTATGGTTGAAGGATATGCAATTTTTATTAAAGAGTTGAATGGAGGCACATATAGTAACGTTGATATGTGATTATCGTATGGATTTATGGCAAGAGGTTAACATATAGATATGATATATCTCGAGTGGCGCACTATGTAATAGATATGGTATCAGATATTACGATGGATATGGCATTGAATTATGCATTGGTTATATGGTTGATTTTAATGGAGGATCATATGTTAGTGGGTTGGCTCGTACATGGAATTGAATGGGGCTAGGTGAGGAAGCAACGCATATTTACTGCACGTCACTCCAAACCTCCCTTTCGCTCGTCACCCTAGGATTGTTGCATTGTTTCTCTGTTGGTTGTCGATGCTCCGCGATTTCAGGTTTCGAAAGGGAAAACTTGACCAGCTCAGCATTTAAGCGATTTTCTCACATGTATGGATCTTTTATCTCCATCCATGATGAACTCTCTATACTATGAATCAAATGGTGGCTTAGGATTTGCATGGGTTACGTGTTTTCTTGAGTTTTTTTCGACTATGTGTCAATATGGTGTTATGGCTTCTCTGTGATGACTACGAAATGTTGGTATTTGTAAGCAAAGTAATGGGTATTATTGATTATGAAGTTTGTGCAATGGTTATTTTCTCGGTCATCTTGGTTTTGTATGATGGTTCTCTATGGAATAATGGTGACAGTGGTGCAATGGGCTCTGAGTTTTATGGTTGAGGGGTTTTAACCACCGTTCTGTGTATCAGTGGATGTCAACTTGTTTTACCTCTCGATCGTTGTCATAATATTTATCCAGTTGCAAATAAACTTTCGATAGTTGGTGTGTTTCTCTTGTCTAAACCCCGAGTTGTTGTTGATGGTCCATTCCTTACTACCTTTTTGCTGAAATCTTTCCAAAAGTCCAGTCTTGGTTTTCCCCGAATGTTAATGCAAGCCTGTGTATGTATTGAATGGATACGAGTTGTGAAGAGTTTCCACACACCATTCCTCTCATCCCTTCTATAATGATGATTTCTATGTGGCCTCACTATCAATTGTTTTCTAAAGTTGTTCGACCTCCTGGGTGTTGGAAAGAGGCATTATCTCTGTGCATTTTCGAGTACCCATCACTGTTTAAATCAACCCTCTCTATAAAGAAGTGTTAGTGACATTTGTGTGTGTTTGGATTGGTTAACTTGAATTGATTTATTCTCCACTTGGCCATTCACTTATGATTCTATCAAAGGATTAGAGTTATAAGACGAAGGATTGTAGGTGTTTTTTTAAAGAGCATGGCTCTCTGTTTTCAAGATTACATTGTGGCATGTGGTTGTTAATCGATGGTAAATGGATATGAGGATATGAAACACCATTATCTCTCTATGTTTTTTTCTAAAGATAAGTAGGATTTCTTTGCCCTCT
>ML851529.1:0-19210 GCA_009831015.1 Picea engelmannii
GTTAGATTCAAAACTATAGTCATCACAAAATAGAGTCTCTATAGATTGTTGCACTATATTTCATTTGTCAAAAACAAAATTTTAATAATGGATACATTGTTGGGGGAAAAAATAACTCATTATATTTCCCTTCATTTTTAAGGAACATAGTATCAAACAATTGCCAAATTGACATAACAAATCTCAATAAAAAAAATTGAAAAATAGTCAGTAGAAAGCTAACAAAATTCTTCACAAGTTTTGTTTTTAAAGTAAAGTAAAATTTTAAATAAAAAAATACTTTTGTTTACAGGAAGATGAAGAACCTGTTAAAGTAAAATAAAAAATTCTCATAAAACAAGTAAAATTGTTACGCATCTTCATGATTTTACCCCATATGTCTTTCCTTGCACATCCCTACGACCACCCTTGTTGCATCCACCATTGCACCTACTATAGTTACATCTATAGTGGTTTCATATATGGTTTCTACAACAACATATGCCACCCTATATGGTTTCATCTATCGTTACCTTATCTCAATTTCTTAACATTTGAAACCAGGTCAGATGAAATTTTACACCAATTGCATCTTCAACAATTAAATGGGAGGACTAACCATACTAATAATGTATTCCAAAAATTTAGTATTATAATCATAATATGTTATATTAATAAGACATCATTCGATGTTACACTTTCCAAGGAATCTACTAAATAAATAAAAACTTGCTAACTATCATCGCTTCCTACTCAACGATATCATCATTTACTTAAAACTATTTGACTTAACAATTTAACCCAACTAAAATTAAATTCTAAAATAACAAACTTGGTAGGTCTAGAGAGTTTTCCCATAACTAAAACTAAGGAATAACCGTTGGTAATTAAAGGTGTAATCATGACCATAATTGATTGTTGCGCAAAGTTAACAGCCTCATCAAATAGGCGGTGAATACTTTTAAGGAGAGAACTTTGCGCTTGTCTACAAGTGTTAAAATTTGATCTATATCTACTGGATTTACAAGACTTGGTATTTGATAATCACCCACGATGTCGATATTTATTTAACATGAACAACATGTCACAAAAAATTTCCATTACCAAGACAACAATGATTTACAGGTTCCATGTTTCAGAACTTGTGTCAACTGACAGTTGTATCATTAACAATGAGTAGATGGAGCAGGTATATATTGGTTTGAGTATTTGTGTACATAGATCATGAAACCCAAGGAAAACATTTACCACAATGGATGTGAGGACCTTTACAACACCATTTTCACATATCCGTATTTAAAAGGTTTGGCATACAGATGAACACCTTCTTTTTTTTATTCGTATTCTGAAGTCTAAGGTCAGTGTGTTCCATGACTGGCCAACATTTTATGACATAAAATAATAAAAAATTAGTAATATATTAGAGGTAAAGAAAAAAAAAACTTCTACAGGAAAACATCCATGGGCATGATCGGTATTCCCCAGAATAGAATCTGTATGCTAGAGCCAGAACTTCATAAAGAAGGCGACAAGTCGAAGGAATTCAATAAAGAAAATGGCAAGGACGATGTTGCAATATTAACTTTAACTGGAGCTAACTTAGGCGAGGCCTCTCTAAAAAGAAAACTATAGTAATCAAACGCACGGGATTAAAAGTTGACCCCAGATCCTGAACCCAAGAAAGGTAGAAGATTCTACAAATAAAACTTAATTTTAATTCGTTATTACACCACTTACGCACTAATAATTTGTAACTATAAATAGTCTTTTCAATGGCATTTCTCCGGTCTTTTCTAGATATTTAATTCATGTACTAAACAAAAAATTTCATAATTAATTTACATACCATTTATCTATTTATCAGTAAAATTTCTATAGAATACAATATCCTTACTCTTCCCGTATTAGGAATGAATAAAATTTAATGGAAACATAATTATTGTACATTGATACTCATGATCACTACATTGTGCTTAACATTAATTTTACATATTACACAAAATGCAATTTCCAAATGTCGTGACCGAAGGATGAAGTTGTGCAGATGATCCTCAACTAAACTTGCACGATGTCCCTCATTTTCCTTGCTAAACCAAGGACTACAATGGTACCTTCCATCCAACGTTAGAGGTACTCTTCTTCCCCCTTAGGCCCCCGAGTCACAAAGAGGCCACACATAAGAAACTAGAAAAAAATAGTTCCAAGCTTGCCTCGCAGGGAAGAGCTTCTACTTTTTCCACAAGCTTGGTATCCCAACTCTCATAAGTAAAACACACTCAATCCAAATTCCTATAGCATAACATTACTCTCAAGAAGTTCCTCATGCACAAACAATTATTTTTCTAAAATTAAATTAATTCCCCCACTGACACATGTCCTCATGCACAAATAATTATTATTTTTAAATTAAATTAATTATGATTATTCACAGACACACTTCTCACACTTTCCTCAAGTTGCATAAGTAATTACCATTTTTATTTTATTTAAAAAACCAATTTCCCTCACATTCCCCAATGTGTTCCTATTTTCTCTCTTAGTTGTCCCCGTGTTCCTCAAATTCTCATTTAATGAGTTTCTCCTAACTATATCTTAGTTAGAGTTGGATTAGGAGTCTTCTTCTAGTTAGACTTAGTGGTAATTTGACTCAAGATGCTATTCTATGTGTACACCTATTCTCTCATGTTTTATTTCTTTCTATTTTAAAAATCTTTTCTATTAGTTTCATGCACACATGTGCATTTTATCCAACCTTTAAATTTTTTTCCCTTTTTCCTCGACATTGATTTTATCTAAATTTTTTTGACTTATTCAATATTTTTAACTAGTCCCTCAATTAAACTTAGACTTAGACTTAGGCTTAGACTCTTGTTAGGATTCTAAGTTTATAATTTACTAACAAAATAATTATTCCATTCTAACAAGGTCTAAACATTTCAATTTTTTATAGACCACCTAGATTTATTGACTCATGTTTTAATTAAGTGACATGACCTTCAAGACGCACCTCCATGCTCCAAGGGTGACACTCTCCTTTGATTGGTTTTGAAAGTTCGTTCGACCCTTGGAGTCAACACTCCACTCGGTCAACCTTGTGAGAGACTAAAGGCTTATAAGGAATAATGATTCTTCCTTATTGCGTGCCCCTTAGAATTATTCGTGAGTGACTGTCCCAGTTTGCCCTCATGACATCGTGGACCTCTTGAACTAGTTAGTCTCTAACCTACAGTTCAGGTCACAGTGGGAGTTCTAGTAGGCTGTGACAGGGACGTTGTCACACCTCTCCCTCAAATGTCTGGTTTATGTGCATGGCCCCTTTACTCCTTATGTGAGTTGGATTATCAATCATCGTCAAGCCTGAATCCACTGACAAAAATAGTGTCAATAATCCATATGCATAAATTATACTGTAATCAATCATATATCACAAGTGCGTAAAATGAAATACTCAAAGTACATAACATTTGATTCACATATACAAAATTCTTCAGTCAAATTCAATTTGGCCAATGATTGGATTGGTCTTTAATCAATGTAATATAATAGTTCTCTTACAATAATCATTCAAATTTTGTACTATAAAAAATTCAAATACAATTTAAAATTTAATTATAATAACCACTTTTAACATAACCCTTAGGTGAATTAGGGGTTGTCTAGGATATAACTACTTCGCTATCATACTTTTCCCAATGTTCAAAAAATATATTACATGAATTATCATGTGATAAAGTATTTTGTCTTTGGGGAGCCTTCTAAATTGGCAGTTCCCTATTAAACATGTTAACACATTCATTTATTTTAGGGAGTGCACATTTTAATTGAGTGGTTTTTATCACTTCCTCTTTGAGAAACTTTTAAAGATTCCATTTTTTTGGTAGATGATACACTTCATACTTCTAATTCATGCTATTATATTATATCCTTGAATTTATTCTTGTTCTTCCATTGTGCATATAAAAATATTGTCCAAGATTTTTCTTCCCTATGTTTTTTTAGCTATGGTTTTTCTTTTCTTGTTGTATGTTATTAATTATAATTATGCAACGTTTTGAATGGGGTATAGTATGAACTGGTATCCCTAGGATAAGGTATTATCTAAGCTACTAGGTGTATCTGTTTTCTCCATCTCAATTCATTTATCCTTGATCTCTTTACCTTAACCTGTACTATGTTTTGGGACAGCTAAATCCTATGTGGTCAGATCAATAAAACTACCTAGATGTGGCCCCTCTTATTTTGTTGGTTGATCAAATGATTCTCTTGTATATTACTTCCGTTGATTTCATTATTGGTCTGTTTCATCCTCCTCTCAATCCTTTTCCATTTTTTTATATTGTTTCTTGTTTAACTCTCACATTTTCCAATTTCTTCTCTAATTTAGTTGTTGCTAGTGTTTCTATTTCCTCTACCTCCAATATATCCATCTCAACTTTTAGTATTTCCACTTTGATTTTTAGTTCTTCTTCTTTCCTCAGTTTCTCAACGTTTTCTTTTAGTCTCTCTTCTCTTCCTCTTCTTTCTTCCTTAGATTTGATTATATGCTCTCCTTCTTGTTTGTATTTTTCCTCTTCCACTATGATATTGTATTCATCTTCCTTCTTCAATAACTTGTTAACTTCCTCCAAATTCAATTTTATTCTCTCCATTTGTTCATCAAATTACATGCCTTGAGTGGAAATAAAATATTTCGATTTAAGAAACAGAAGCACTTCCTCATGTAACTGCATTCTTGTACAATATCTTGTGATCCCATTGTTCATGGGCACAAGGCTATTTTACTGAAACCGTAATATTATGCTTGAAACCAATCATAGAGGATCATGGCTTGTTTAGAGTTCATTATCCCCTATTTCCCTATGTATATGTTATAGGGGATAAAATTTATCTTCCTATCATCTTTAGATAATGAAAATAATAGCTTCTAAACATGGAATAATTGGGGTCCTAACGACAATAGTATGTGAATGTGACCGTCTAATGTTGGTAAACACCAAGTCATATACATATATCTTTGCAATGTTTCTTGGAGGTAGTATGCCAAGATAGTACTCCTCTCTAAATATTTAAATATGGGGTGTACTAGCTCAATTGTTGGTTTGGATAGTTGAATAACCAACTCAATTTTTTGTCTTATTTGAATAAAATTTCATCAAACTTGAAAAGAAAAATATAATTCAAGGAGGAGAAACAAAGATGGTACCCCCAAAAAATTGAATTTTACTATGTTGATCTCTCAACAAATGACAATTTATTGGTTCCATTCAAAATCTATGCACCTTTTTCCTTTGATTAAAAACCAAACTCAATTTTAATTATAAGTTAGAGAAAAAATAAAAAATAAATAATCATCCATACCTTTTTCTTCAAATCAAATTCATATTTGTTTCTTTACTTTGAATTGAAATACTTAGTCAATAAACCAAAGATAATGAAAAGTTAACTTTATTTGAAGCATGTCATAGAACTAAAATGAGAATTAAAAATTTGGGCTACCATTTCACTATTTGAGATTTATTTATTCAATTCTCCATCATACTTTATCCTTCTTTTGGAATTGCTATATTTTCTGTAAGTGTCGATAGCACTGACAAAGTCACCCCTACATCATAGATCTTTCTCCACTACTAGTGAATATTCATAGCTCTAATGAAGTTATGTGCATTTCCTCATTAAATATGTTCCATCATTAGTTAAATCATATTCTATGTAAATAATTTAATCTTTTAATGATACTCTCCCTATCTCTTTCTCTCATATTTTACATTTTCTAGAATAAAAGAGTGTGGATCAATAGATTTATCAACTTAGAGGATGCCATCTTTTTTTAAACAAATAAAAAAGGAATTTTGATGTTAATATCTTCCATCCTAGGTAAAGTGTCTTTTGTCATACTTACATCCTAACTTAAGTCAACATACATAGTCATAATTGTAATTAAGCATTCTCAAGCATTCTCCATTGAATTTAACCAATTACTTTAACAATAGAGTATCGAATATTTCCAAAGTTTGATAGAAGAGAAAATATGAACTACGTCCTACTCTCAAGCTCGACCATAACTAAGCCACTTTAATTTTGATCAATAAGAACAAAGTAAGGTACGGAAAAGGACTCAATTCAAACTCTTTTTCTTTTTTAAGAAAACTAATAACTAATTATATACAACTAATAGTCCTTTGACAACAATCAAGTGAATTATTTCTTAAGCATTTATTCATTAATAGGGAGGGAATCTAGATCTCTCTCTAAACTTTACAACCAAACTTTACAACCTATATGTAATAGTTCATATTTTCTTAGCAATTTGAAAAGGACTAAGCCACAAGTTTTGAATATTAGTGTGGTTTCCTTTTGGTTCATTGACTCTATCCCGTTTCAAAACCAAGTTGCCTGTTTCAAAATTCTTATCATTAGCATTATTACCAAACCATTTCTTAATTATTTTCTAGTGAGAATATTTTTTTATCTTTCTCCCTTTCCTCCTCCAACATAAGAAATGTATCGATCATGTTTTGGAAAACAATGGAAGGATGACCTATAGAATCTTGGGAAATATATAATGAAGGTAATAACACATTTGGTGGTAAAATTTATTCCTACACATGCACGAAGTGTTGGCACAGGGTCATACCCAGGGTTTAATGCTTCAACAATGCACCAACAAAACCCTAAATATCGTCCCTTTAAACAACACTTGCGAAGCAGGCAAAGTGTCACCCGAGGTAGAGGAAGGGGGGGTTACAGGACTCGGGTGTATGTAACCAAGATGGGAAATAGATATGTGATTAAAACACTTCGCAAGTACTTTAATAACACTTAGCATATGATATTGATTAACTCATTAGCTTCATTAACATCGCAGAACAAAACCCTAAGATAGATCGACACAGTAACACTAAATATTAAGCACTTAAACCACACAACACAGAGTTAGATCTATCATTCATTCATAAAAAAAAAGTGAAGCACTAAGCAACATCATATTTATCCATTATATATAACAAAATCACAAAGCGGATAAATGACAAACACAACATAGCACTAAGCACACCAAAAACACAAGATATACGTGGTTCACCCCGGTGTGGGGCTACGTCCACCAAATGCTTCGTATTCTTTATATTCTTCAGTATATTACATTCGTTTTCTCCTGTGCACTATGCCACAGAGCCAAGCTTTGTAGAGGGCAAGAGATCTACGCATTGAGTGACAGATCCTCCTTCCCAAAACTAGGTCACAACACAAAGCCAACTCCTCTATTTAGAATCGAGCCTTACATACACAATCTGTTACATAGAGCCACCCAAAACTAATTGCACTTAGCCTTGCAAGATATCTTTCGCTTCTCTACTTCTACCATACATTCTTATATATTTATACTTTTACATTTCCTTACAAAAATGCCTAAACATGGGTAAACCCATGGGCCGACATCCCATAACCCATTATAAAAACCCTATTGAACCCCTTGTTGGGTCCACTTAGCCTGCAAAACAAGTGAGATTTGCGATCTTAGCTCTTCCTTGATACTCCTTCCTCGATCACTGCGTCGAAGTCCAAAAAGTGTTCAAACATGACCAAGATTTCCTCAAAACTTGGTCGAGGACCAACAGGCCTTGAAAACTCGCATGTGACTCATCCCGAGTTACTCAGGTATGGGCAATGCTTCTTTGAAGGCCTCGAGATTTACTCGAGCTGCCTCTACTTGCTGCTTCACTTGAGCCTCCTCCTCAACGAGCTCGTGAGTCATCTGCTCTGTAATAGGCCCTTCCAGACATTGTTCCACTTTCGCAACCACTTGGTCTAGTTGCAAGCCTTGCCTTTGATTTCTTCAAACACCTTGCAGGCCTCATCCTGCACAGGTTGCAACTTCTTCATGAATTCCATTACTCTGCCCTGGATGGAAGTAATCTATTGTTGTACTACACGTTGTTCTTGTGATCTTTTCATTCTCTTGACTGCAGTGAGTAACTTCATATGCGCTTGTATTGACAGTGCATGTTGTTGTGCCTCCTGTAACAGCGCTTCCAGTTTCCTTAGCTTTAGATATTCTGTGAGGTGTTCATAAGTCTGTGCACTTCTGTCCCTCATTTTTTTTCATTATGAGGTCAGGGCTCTGATCCTTCCAACTTCTCTCTTATCGACTTCCTCCCTCTGATCGCGCACTTCCTGCGGAGTGCTCGATACTTCTTGGAACTCCAACTCTGTTATCCTTGCTTGAAGCTGCTGGATGACCTCAATGAGCTTCATCACTTGGATATCAATCGATTCTTGTTCCTCCTGTGCCAATTTGGGCACAGAGCTAAGTTTTTTATTCACCGCTTCTTTGAATGCAGTCTGCTTCGCGAGTAGCTAGTCCTTTTCTCTCTGTATCTTCGCTTTGTCCTCCTCAAGCATCGCCCATAACTCATCTCTCTCATTTTTGTACATGGTTACATATTACCGCGCAACTCATAGTTTCTCTAAGACTTCCTCTTTCTCTTGTTTCAGGGCTTCTATATCCTTCTCCTTTTCTTCTTGGACTTTCTGAAGTCGAGCCTGTTTCGCATATACAAGTCTTCTTAATTGGGAAGGCTCATCCCCCAATTCTGCAACATGTGATGAAGACGACAGAGTGGGTACTTCGCAACTCAATTGATGGACTTGTTGTATTTTCTTCATCTCCTTTTTGACCCTTTCATACAACTCTTCATTCTTCACTCCATATCTCTACAAGATATCTTCGGATGCATCCTCAATCACTCTATGGACTAGACTGACATCATCTTCTGTGAGTGTGGCCTCCATATGGGACTTACTGGCGCAGGTCTTGTTTTTTGTCAAAGGTTTCTGCGGAGAAACCTTCCTCTTATACAGAGTTACAGTTTCAGTAAGGGGATCTTTCGGCGATGTAGATTCACCTTCTCCTTGATTTTCTCCTTCATCCCCTCCTCCTTGTCCATTTACTTTGTCTCCTGCTCCTAGCAAGCCAGATCCATTTCCTTTAGAGGCATTGTCTTCCTCATCAGCATCTATATTCTGGACTTCCTCCTTTTTCTTTTTCTTTTTCTCAGTAGATTGTACAACATGCTCAACCCGGGTGACCAAGGGGCTTCCTATAATGTTGAGGTCAGAGAGTTCTACATCATCTACTGGTACAAGGAACTCCTCTGACCATTCCTTTGTGATCTGCTCCATTTATTCATCTGTTATCTTGTAATATGATTGTAACTCCTCCTTGCTCTCATCCCTGCATGCAGTGATATATATAAAATGTCGATCTACGTGGAACTTCGTAAAAGGTCGATACTGGTGCAAGGTGCATGATGTCATGCATGTAAAGGATTCAATGGAAAACTTTAGTTAATGATAATAGGCATGGACACAATGTTCGACTTCCATTGCTACGGAATATCATTTGTGTACCACAAGGTAGAGAACCTAGTGGCCAACGGCTCAGATGGTTTGATCTCTGAGAAGGTGGCTCCTTCCGGCATTTTCCAAGTGACAAATGAAATCAATATGAGTAGTCAACTAAAGTGGAATTCGTATCCATGATCCCGAGCTTCACAATAGTCTTTCTCAAGATCGTTGACGAGGTAACTCGCCCAATTCATTTTCATTCCCTCCACACAATTTCTTGCGAGGTCCACCACAAACCCAATGACCTGTGTGGGGAAATTCTTTCTTACAAGATTGCAAGCTATGAGTTGGCAATGAGGCACACTATGCCATACTGGATAGAGGCTACCTTGTAGCCTCACTTTCCCTTTTCAACTTCGCCATATGCTTCCTTAATGCGTTGTGCCAAGGAGTGGTCTGAGGCCTTCCCTGGGTAAAATTGTTGAGGGTCATGTCCCTTCATGATTAATCCTGTAATCAAGTGGATCATCACCAGATCCACAGTAATCTGTCAGCCAAGCCATAGGTATCCACCATGGTATCCCGAAAAGAGGATTTTAACGCAAGCATTCATCTCCTGGTGTCGGCCGAAATGGGGAATATTCATCACATTGAGCATAGTGGGTTGCGCCAGTTCCTTAATCCATGGATGGGAGATAATGCGAGGCTTCTTCCCAGTTGACTTCGTCAGGTATCTGTGAGGTGATATCATAGCATAGTTCTTTCTATCTCCAAGATTGAAGTCATTGTTCTTCAGTAGTGGGATCTGTCCCAACTGACTCACAACTACGCGTATTCCTTTTGGGATGTATGTGGTGATCAAAGTGTACTCGAAGTCCCATAGGATGTTGTCATAGTTAACCTCACCAGTCAAGGGTGAGATATAATCTGGTAATATCGATGAGATCTGCTTCGCATTCACCATATCTTCGCGATGGTTACTTTGCTGCCAAGTTATGGGGTTGACACGGCTCGAACGACGTCCAGTTGAAGGGGAAGCCTGGAGTCCCCTGGTTGACGACGCCTGAACTCCTTTAGACATAAATTTATCAGCCATAAACTTCTTAAGAACCTCCTCGACGGAATTTTCTAATTCAGTGCGTTCGTCCAAAATTCTCACTATTAAATGGACAGGTCGGGGTAAGCGAATGGATAAGTGGAAAAATGGACAACAACGTCTGATAGAAAAGATTGAAACACAATCACTTGTCTTCTTGTCTCAGATAATCATGTGTGGCAAAAAATGGTCCCAACGTAGCTTCCAATGGGTTAAATAATTGAGCGTCGTAACGGATTCCTCCAACGGGAAGAAATTCTTTCATCAATATGAATTGTCCCATATGGCGTGGTCTCAATGTCCAACGGAGGTCTATCCGCCCATAAATGTGTTTCCTAGCCATTTTGGAGCATCGTTCTAATGGTCGGGGCGCCTCCAATGGTCACATAGCTTTGCCAGGGCGAAGTCCCATTTTGTGCGGTTATGATGTTTCAGCGAGGTTCAAATCCTGCAAACTTGCCTCCTGCGAAGTCTTCCATTTTTTCTCTGTAACTCCCTGTATCTTTTCCAACTTGGATTTCTTCTTATTGAGATTCCTTGCCTTCTTTCTCATGATCTAAGTCTCTCTAATTGTTTTTGGAATTCTCTTTCCATTTTTATTCTTATCTTCTCCTAGCGTAGTGATTTTTCATTGTTGATGTGCTCTCAAAGGGTTCGAATTTAATACCTCTTCTTTTATTAATTCCAAGGTGGGTATACTTATTTCTTGCATGGATAAGTCCTTCAAACCTTCTTGCATTCTTTCAATCTTTCTAGCTAATTCTCTTGCCTTCTGTTGCTTCGACTTATCCTCTTGTTCTTCTATTAGTCAGTCTATTTTTCTGGCTATGAGATCCCTTAGTTCTTTCTTTTTATTTTCTGGAGCTTCTTCCTCTTCTTTCCTTCTGCTTTGATCTTTCTTGATCCAAGTCTTTCCTAACAAAAGTGGGAATGGGGCGTTATTATCAACAAACTTAATGACTTCAAATTCCTCTTCAGTCGATGTTCCATGAATAATAATAGGTACATTAGTAACTCTTCCACATAGGGTTATCATCTTTTCTTTAAACAAGCCTATTCCCCCCAATGAAGGTACCACAACAGGCTTTCCCAAAATTTCCCAAGTTTCTTCTGCCATAATATTCACTTGTGTTTCTTCATCCAAGACACAGTCTATGTCGAAGTCTTGTAGTCTTGCACTTATGCATTTTTTTACCGTTAAGATCTCTGGTAAACTGATATCTTTGTGATCATTCATCATTTCTTTCAATTGTGATAACATAGTCTGACCAAAATTAATGAATACCATTCTATTGATGATTCTCTAACATTCTCTTATTCTCTTGACTTCCTTCATAGTTTTCTTGTATCATGTTCATTTGTTTGACTTTAGAAATCATCCTTGGACAATCCTCAACTTCATGACCAACAATTTTACAACAAAGACAAATAGGTAATGTACCAGGTCATTCCATAGCAATATGTCTCGGCCGTCTGCAGTTATAACATAGTGTCGGTCCTCTCTTTCTCTTGTAAGTTCCCCAACTTCTCATGTACTGGGCACTAGTATCACAGTGCTAGACTTGCAATTTGAAAAATTTCTTTCTAGGTGCCTGCATCCATTTATTAGTCCAAAAATTCTTTCTATGCAAAGGAATAACATATCTTTCTTTATTTATGTCAAATTTATTCAGATCAACTCTTTCTTCCAACTGCGCCCTAGCTTTCAGAGTAGGACATAATCTATTAAACATACCTAAATTCATTCTTTCGAAACAAAAATATCAACTTATCTTACTCTTATCAAAGCATAAAGATTCACCTCTTTTAAGATCTTACCTCTTTTCTTCAGATCGGGTTTCTTTCTTAGCATAGAGCTTCCCAATTCAAGTATAACATTGCACACTACAACAACAGATCTATGCACAGATCTTCTCTTTACTTCAGTTACCAACAATCACAGTTTCGAGTCTTGACAACAGAGCCATTTGTTGTCACAGGGGTAGACCCAGGGTTTAACGCTTCAACAATGCACCAACAAAACCCTAACTACCGGCCCTTTCGACAACACCTGTGAAGCAGGCAAAGTCTCACCCGAGGTAGAGGCAGGGGGGGGGGGTTACAAGACTCAGGTGTCTGTAACCAAGCTGGGACACAAATCTGTGATTACAACACTTCGCAAGTAATTTAATAACACTTAGGAGATGATATGAATTAACTCATTAGCTTCATTAACATCGCAAAACAAATCCCTAAGATAGATCGGCATAGTAACAGTAAAGATTTAGCACTTCAACCACACAACACAAAGTTAGATCTATCATTCATTCATAAAACACAAGTGAAGCACTAAGAAACATCAGATCTATCCTATATACATAACAAAATAACTAAGCAGATAAATAACAAAGACAACATAGCACTAAGCACACCAAAGACACAAGATATACGTGGTTCACCCCAGTGTAGGGCTACGTCCGCCAACTGCTTCGTCTTCTTTATTATTCTTCAGTCTCTTACATTCATCTTCTCCTATGCACTAAGACACAGAGCCAAGCCTCGCAGAGGACAAAAGATCTGCGCACTGAGCGCCAGATCCTCCTTCCCAAAACTAGGTCACAACACAAAGCCAACTTCTCTATTTAGCACCGAACATTACATACACAATCTGTTGCATAGAGCCACCCAAAACTACTTGCACTTAGTCTTGCAAGCTATCTTCCACTTCTCTACTTCTACCATACATTCTTATCTATTTATACTTTTACATTTGCTTACAAAAAGGTCTAAACATGGGTAAACCCATGGGCTAACATTCCATAACTCATTACAAAAACCCTAGTGAACTCCTTGTTGGGTCCACTTATCATGAAAAACAAGTGATATCTGCGATCTCAGCTTTGCCTGGGCACTCCTTCCTCGATCCCTGCATCGAAGTCCAAAAGGTGGTCAAACCTAACCAAGATTTCCTCAAAACTTGGTCGATGGCCAACACGAAGTAATATGGATATGTACGTAATTATCCCTTAGTTTTTACTCTGTCTTCCCATAAAGAATTAGGTAAATAGTTATGCCAATTATTATGGTTTTCCATTATTTTCTTCCTTATAATGTGAATTAGATTATCGTCAGTTGATTCAACCACTCCATTTCCTTGCAGGTAGTAGTTATCTAAATACTGTAGAATTATTCCTTTATCCAAAGTGAACTCAAATAGTTGTGAAGAAGACAAATAAGAATCTTTATCAAATATGATAACCAAAGGATTATCAAACCTAGTAATGAAATGTTCTTTAAGAAACTAATTTTTTACCTTTTCATCTGTGTGTATTAATGGCACATCTTCAACCCACCTGGTAAATTAATTATTAGAAGTCAATATGTACTTTTGATGCTTAGATGAGTGTAGTTTGATATCTCTAGTAACATAAAATCCCCATTGTTCTAAAGGCTTGTCAATCAAAATATGTTGCAATGGTATGGATGTTCTTTTCTCTCTTCACACTCTTAGTTGACAGATCTTACACTTACACACATAAGCATGAGAATCTTGAAGAGAGTAAGTTAAAAGTAACCCACTCTCATAATCATGTGAGTGGTGGTTTCTCCCAAACAAACAAACAAAAACAAAAAGACCTTAAGATGGCCCATCATGGAGATTCTTCAAAACATTGTTTACATCTTTCTTTTCTATACATCATAATAGAAAACCATCATAGTTTTTTTTAGAAAGGATTCCATTCTCTAACTTGTATTATGTAGATTTTAAACTTAATGCATTTTTTCCCTTAGAGTTCATATGAACTTAATGGTTGATCCACTCTAGTCAACATGGTTGACTTCATCTTCTTCATCCAATTAAAGCCAGGAAACAAGTCCCATATAACCATGGTTGTTTCACTAGGTTGTTTCTCCTCCTCTTACTATATTTCTCCATCTAATTGATAACTAGATTCTTCTATTTGAATAAATTCATCCAAAATATAGTTGGAAACCAAGTTCATAGCATTTATCCATTGCAAAAAAGTTTTCTTTTGAATGATTAGCTCGATGGTAATTAAAAAATATTTCCATAGATACCTCCTATAGGTTAATATTCAAATTTGTAAGTGGGGGTTAAATAGGAATTAGAGGTACGAGTCTTCTATAAAATGGCCAGTATGGATGTTGTGTTGACATACCTTCTCCAAAATTCACATTAATATCTATGATATCATTTGTTAAACGTTTAATCATTCACTGTAAGCTATCCATATCCATGGAATCTTTTTATTTTTCTTATGGAGTAGCTTTTGGTTGTGGTCTAGTAAAGATTACACTTTTCTTTAGTTCCACAATCTATTCCTTAAAAAATGTTGCATTACTTTCCTTACATCCTACAATTTCAAATTACACTTTCTTATCCTCTTCAAAGTTTAGAGCTAAATTATTATTTCCTTCTCATTTGATGAACATGGAAATGGGACGGGTAAGGCATTTGCATAAACTTCTATTTGAAGTTCTTGAGCAAGTTCAATATCAAGCTTAAATTTATGATGATTGTTGTGAATATTTAATTGAAGTCCTTGAATATTTCTTTAGGACCCATAACCATTGATAACAATTCAGTCATTAAGTTTCATGCAGTAATCTCTTTCTCAAATTTATCCAAGAAGGCTTTTTGAAAATCACCCGAGCTTGTTATTGATCCAACTAGTAGATTAAAATACCAAGTGGAGACTTTGTTTTAAAAAGTGTAATGGAATAACCTACATAGTATGACCTCATCTTGTATATTCATCAATCTAATTTCCATTATAATTTTTTTAGTATGATCTTCTAGAGGATCAAATAAACTAGGATCAAATTTTGGCAATAACCGCTCAATATGTTTGGGTAAATTGTGCATTTGCCCAAGAAATGCAAAGGAATCTCATGCTAACAAGGGTTGTTTCCACTTTTGATTATTAACCATGTTTAAGAACACATCTCCCAATTAGACTCTCCCTATTTGGTATGGAAGAACCCTTTGGATTAGTGTCCCCGCAGGATTTCGATGAACTTTAAATGTTTTATTATATTTTATTTTTAGTTCTATAAAGAACAATAAGTAGAAAAGAATATAGGGTATCTAATGAATATTAAAATCAATAAAACACCATTCTGGCATGTACCTCTCAGAACATGAGAATGATAATTGTTAATGCTTTAACTTCCAAGAAATAGTCCAACCGAAATTATTGAATTTAAACAATATCACTTTCTAGAATAGAAATATAATTTAATATATGTTGTTGTAAATAAAATATTATGTCGGAAATGGAGAGATAGAGTACAATACAATGATATAACAATCTCATATATTTATGCTTGGAGCAAAAGTGTATGATCTACATCATAACTATTGTTGATTTGGGTATATAGGAACTAATGGCTCCTCCCTTGGAGGAGGGGGATGGAAACAACCTAATAATACCTATTGAATAGGAAATGGGATACAAGGATCTGAAATGAGATAATTGAAGTGAATCTCAAATTGAGGGCTTTAAGAATAACGAAATTGAGTCAATCAAATTCGAGGAACTGCATCTTAGGATAGATCATGGATATATGTACAAATATCAATGGTGTAATGATGAGTTGAAGTCGAGCACATGAAATCATACCAAGTCTAAGAGAAATGTTGAATCTCTCAGCTTGGTCCAAGGTAACCCATCAAGGATGTGGATATTGACTATGCTACATAGGACTAACCCCTATAATGAAGGTGTTGATGTTGATAGGGGAAAGTCCTTCAACACCCAAGAATAGAAGGGGTTTCTTAGGCCCAACATCCAGAGAATAAACAAGTGGAGATATATATTTTGAATCAAATATTGGTGCAAGAACATGCAGGGGATACCTGAAGGGAAATCCCCTCCTAAGTTTAGGTGCATCTCACACATGTCTTGGAGTCTGGGACAATAATCTAGATCACTAAATCGTCAAGTGTAGAATTATTAATCATGCGAGAATGAGATAAATTTGATCATGTGAGAATTAAAAAGTCAAAGATAGATGATGACTCTCCTTATAGCGATATACTAGCATTGTGGGTAAACCAACTATTAGAATCTGGATTTATGACTTTCAAGTTGTTGGACTAACCCTACTTGTCCTTTTCTATGGAGTACCATTTTAGTTTAGGTCCTTACTGGCCCTAAGGGAATCCCTAGCCAATTTTTGAGGGCTAATGAATTAATTAGGGGTGGTTTTTGTGTTGGGAAAATAGGAACTACTGCCAGTTCCAGTTTTGGCGAATTTAAAAAACAGGTATGTTTTCTGCATTGGCCAAAAATTACCTTTTTGGCCCAAAATTTCCAAGGAAGCCCATTTTGAAGAGAGAAAGGTGGTTGGGATCCCAAACTTGATAAATATGATGAAATACCTAAAAAAAATGTGGTTTTGTTCAGATATGGTTGATTTGAAGGTACTCTAGAGAGAGAGAGAGAGAGAGAGAGAGAGAGAGAGAGAGAGAGAGAGATGTGCATAGGTTCAAAATAACTAGGTAGTGAGAGGAATGCTATCTTGGTATGGGATTCTCAAATATGTTAAGAACCCATTGATGAGAGTGGGGAAGGGTCTCCAATCTCATATAGTGAGATACTAGCATGTAGATGTAAAGGGCCTCTATTTTCTCATAGGGATCCCTCTAATGGGAGCAGCAGGTGAGACTCGTCCTATATTACCTCGAGGGATGTGGTTGGGGGAGTTTCTTGAGACCCACATCATACCTGGTGTGAGGATTAGAGATTCGAACTAATGGACTTGGAGTGATTGGATACATGGCCTATGACTGCGGTGGTGATCTGCATATTGGGTAGGCACTCTCTACACAAAGTATATAGAGGGAAGGTGTTATTGATAGAGTGTGTCAAGTACCAAAGGCATGATTAAAAAATCATCACAATGAATCCAATAGCAATGTAGAATAAAACCCACACTCTTATATCAACCACCTTTAATAATGTGGTTGTAACAATTACGTTGATAGGCATCCCCCATATTAGAATCCGATAGATTAATCAATCTTTTAATTATAAACTCTAATTTTATGTCTAGGAATTAAATATGTGGGCATATTCTCATTGTTGTCTCCAAATCAATGAATCGGGTTTAATGTTCATAACTTTCTTGCATTTATGAATGCATCCATTAACCTGTTTACTTTATAGGATCCGTGCATGGTTATGTTTTATCACCTAGCGTGTGGTTACGTTTCAAGACTTGGCATGGCGAGGAGTGGAAAAAATATCTTTAACTTTCTCCACATGTTGTTGTGGGCTAGCGCTCTCAAGGAATCTTGATGCTTGGTGATAGTCAACTTAATGTGGTGTTTGGTGTTTTGCTAGCATTTCTATTATGGCACAATTTATGGATATGGACACAATCTGAATCAATATTGGTTTGTCTTTTAAAAAGACCCAACCCTGAGCACCACAACGCCATTTCAAGATGTTACACACTGTGAGAGGAAGTCCAAATACATTAAGGGCTTACTGATGGGAGGGTTGGCCAATAAATAAATATATTGCAAGAATCTCTCACCAACTCATCTTTCAAGTAAGATATATATTTTTTTCATTATTCATCTTAATATCAAATGGTTTTAATTCATTCCTAGGTTTTTAGTACATATGTCTCATAAATGTTAGCATTAGCCCTGGCACATCATAAACATATTTGAAAAATATCTCAAAACTAGAGGCCGATATCCCCATTAAATTTTCCATTGCATGTCATCCTTTCACCTTCAATGAATCGTTGGTGTTGCCATTGTCGTCATGTTGTTGTTCAAAGGAATCATCAAATTTGCACTACAATTTGCACGCATCTCAATCTCCAATCCCCACATCGTCACCATGTTGTTGTTCAAAGGAATAATCAAATGTGCATGATAATAGTGAGGATAAACATGTCAAGAATAACAAAATTCAAGAACGAAGTCCTTTTTATATGGATCTGGTTCATGTGGGTTTTTTTAGTGAGTTTTTGCGTTGATATATTTTTTATTGGAAAGGACTCCACATAGTTAGGATTAATCATGTTTTATGCATGGAATGTGATGGTTCATTAGTTCTATATTTCGGTAGGGTGATTCCCTTCATACTATTTAGTGGGATTATTATGGTAAGATTCATTTAAAGCACAATTTTCCCCCAACTTTAAATGAAATCGATTCTCTTAGCTTGTTGGTTAAACCTAAGTTAGCTTGTTGGTTAATTGCTTCTTATTTAGGCTATGTTAATTATGTATTCCCATGTAGACTATGGTTGACCATGTTGACTATGGTTGATCATAGTTGTTCATGTGTCAACATGGTCAACCATAGTGGACCATGGTTGACCTTGTTGACTATGTCTAACCATGTAGAGTGTGCTTGAGCATGTTGACTATGGTGATTCCAATCATAGTCAAACCATGGTCAATCATAGTCAACATGATCCACTCTAGTGAACATGGTTGACCATGGTTAACCATAGTCATGTATAGCCTTTCAGGAGCAACCATAATTAACCATGGTCAAACATATCCATACATACTCTACATGAATCATAGCCAATCATGATCAACTATAATCAACCATGATAATACATAGAATTATTATATTCATATATTTACATATATTAATAAATTCATTCCTATATATCATACATATATTTACAGTTATTAATATATTCATTCCTATATATCATAGAAGATATTTATATTGTTAATTAATTAAATATTTAAGGATGTAAATATATTTTGGATTTATGTTATTAATATTTATATTTTAATTCACAAATTTAT
>ML851531.1:15315-25624 GCA_009831015.1 Picea engelmannii
AAGGCTTTGGTAAATGTATCCCATGAATTGAGCCAATGCAATCTAGCTTGAATTTATGCGCCCCAATATTTGCAAGCTTATTTTACCTTAAAAAAAATATCATCTTAAGCACTATGGCCTAGCTATATTCATTAAAAGGGATAAGCTCTAGCAACTAAGATAGTGATTCCAATTATTCTTTCACAACTTTAGAGCTTCAAGCTTCCCACGTGAGCTTATTCTGGGATCTCCTTTCTTAACAACAAAATTATGAAATTTATACTTTAATCCTCCTTCAAGCCTACAATCATCTCAAAGACTCAAGACTTGCATATATATACAAGTTTTGTAAGGTTTTAACCATTTGCCAAAATTTGAGCTAGATGTAGGTAATCCCTTATATTCTTCAAGTACATAAGAGTTTAACTTTAGAGCTATGGTCAAATAAAAACATCAAAGGTGATGCAGGAGCATCACCAGTAGCAAGCGAGCGTGGGACAAATGCCATCGCATTTTTTGCACATGTTAAAATTGTTTACAATGTTTTGAAAGTTTGGATGCATAGACTTTAATGTAATAGTTAAGAAAGGCGTACTTCCAGATTGTAAACAGATATTGAGTGATTCTCTCTCATCTGTAGGATGAAAAGGCATTTATGCATAGTTAATGAAAGTAGGTAGATTTAAATTTCTAGATTAGACAGCTTTAGGAGCTGGAGGGAAAACGAATATAGACACCCTCATCTTGTATCATTGTAACATTATCAAGGATATCATAGAGCATAGAGAAAAAGAAGAAGCAGAGAGATGTGTAGAAGAACCCATGTATAGAAGTTCTGAAATTAATATATATGAAGCTTTGACTCAGACTCATGGTGTTCTAATACTTTCTGTGTATACATGATGAATGTTATGTTTATGGATGTTTTACTCTTTCTGGTGTACATTTGTTGTTATGCTGTGTATGTATGATTTTTTATTTAGAGTTTGAATTCTGAGAGAGAGTAAGGAAATGAGTTTCAATTGTTTCTCTTCTTGATTAAAAGTTTCTGCAAGGAGTGCAGTGAAGCATCCGCAAGGGGTGCGTTGACGGGTTCAGAGTTCACCTCTAAAAGCTCAAGAGGGATACAGTTGTTCTCATTTTCCGTAGAAGTGTGAGTCAGGCACAGAAGCCGTGCAAGGTGTGTGCAGGCTGGTTGGAAGTTTAGAACTTATCAACCAAGGAGAGGATTGGAAGACTGTTGTCACAAAGAGTTGCATAGAGTCAAAAGAACTCAAATACCTAGACGTATTTGAAGAAGTGCCACAAGGAGTGCGTGCAAAAATATCATAGTAGATTTAAGTCGGTGAAATAAAGCTTAGGAGAGTTAGCATCTTCAAGTGTTGAAGAGTGGAAGAGGAGTTTTTGGTCATCATGCATAGGCCAAGTCAAAGTGAAGAGGATCATTGAGGTGACTCAGAGAAGAGGTTCTTGAAGAAGAAATTTGGATGGTCGAAACTCTATGGGAAGAATTCCCGAAATAGTGAGAGCCATAGGATCTACAGGAGATGCAAGGTGGAAAAGGGGGTTGTTGATCTTGACTTATTTGGATGTCATATAATTTCGGCATTGCGGGGTTCGCAAAATCCGAAGTGTAAGCCAAATCCTTGGCTGATCAAATCCCCAAAAATGTGAAAAGGAGGTTTTCATGTGTGGATGCAAGTTAAGTTTTCAGAACTTCAGAGTTCAAGGTTTCAGAAGTCTCGAGGGAGAGATATCAGGACACAACAGGGGATAAAACCCAAAATACAAAAGTCGCGACAAAGGATTTCGGTGTTTCGGGACTTTGGAGACTGGAAGGTGGATAGGACATAGAGTTCGATCTTGATGTATCGAACTCTCGGTATGCGAAATTGCGTTGACTGTTGGATTGAGGAAAGGTCCACAATCGTTGATCTCCTTGGAAGTGGAACCCTAGAATTTTGGCATTTCGGGATTCGGTATACCAAAAGCCCTGTCAACGAGGGAATCGATATAGTAAAGAGAAGAACCCGGTACGCGAAAGTCCAAAAGGATTTCAGAAGACGTCATTTCGGCATTTCAGGGTTCGGAGATTTGAAAGCCCCGAGGACATAGTAAAAGCACATTTCGGTGGTTGAAACCCTAAAATCATGAAGAGAAGGGGAAGTTCGGGACACTTGTATTTCGAAAAATCGTTAATTTGGGTTTCAGAGGTCAAAGAGGTAAGGTGCTCGACCACAAGATTCGCGAATTCGCGAAGTCCAGTATCCTGAAGTAAAAAAGAGGAAATTTCCTCAAGGTTTGTTGTGGGTGTTGGATTTCCCAAGAGGGAAATAAAAGAGCCAATCGAGCTCTCAGGGGCCAAAAAGAAAAGATCATGTGTGGATCCCAACTTGCGGGTCTAGGGGTCTGCGCCAGTTGTGGTATCAGAGCCTGATTTCTTTTCTATATCTCAGGTAGAGGAAGCTAGGGAAAAGGAGTACTCTGATACACATCAGTTGTGGTATCAGAGCTCTTCTCTGTTTGTATATTACAGATAGAGGGTGCGAGAAAGATTTACAACCATGCCACCAAGAAGAAGAGACAGGCAAACACCTGATCCACCAGAGGAAAGGGAAATGACAAGAAGAAGGGGTAGGAAATTACCTGATCCTCCAAGGGAAAGACATATGTGTGAACTATGTGTCAGGATTGATGCCATGGAAATAGCACAGAGGCACACAGTCGGTGCTGGATATATCAATGAATCTGAAAGTGAAAATGAAGCGGGAAATGAAGAAGTTGTAGCAAAAGAATGCCTATTCAGGTTTGTTACAAGGATAGGTGCCAGGGCAAAAATGGTCATTCCAGTATATGAGGGAAACCTAGATGTTGAAGAGCTTCTAAACTGGATTAGATATCTGGATAAGTATTTTGACTATGAAGATGTTGAAGAAGACAAGAAGGTCAAACATGCAGTCACAAGACTTAAAGGGAATACAACATTATGGTGGGATGAACTGCAGGCTGAAAGACACTGTAAAGGCAAGCATAAAATTAGGATTTGGGATAGAATGGTTGTGAATATGAAGGCAAAATTCATACCCAAGGATTATCAAATCACTCTGTTTCGGAGGATGCATAATTTGAGATAGAAGTTGATGTTAGTAAAAGAGTACATTGAAGAGTTCTACAAACTAAACATCAGGGTAGGTCATCATGAAAGTGATGATGAAAAGGTTGCCAGATATATGAATGGTACAAGATATGACATTCAGGATGAGATGATCATGATGACCATCCAAACGGTGGAAGATGCTTATCAGATGGCTCTGAAGGATGAAGAGAAGCTGAGCTGAAAGAAAAGTCAAAGAGGGTGAGGCAAAAGTCAAGACAGAGGTAAAACATTTGTCCAAGATAGGGGTCAGAAACCTAAGGAAGAGTGGAAGAAACCTCAACCTCAAACTGAGAGAGGTGGAAGCTCATAGAGAGGACAGTATGTTGATAACAATACTTTTCCTTGTGCTGGAGGAAGAGGAAGAGGCAAAGGTGGAGTAGTAAAATGCTTCACATGTGGAAAGAATGGACACAAATCTTATGAATGTCCAGATAAGAAGAAAGAAGGAGTTGAAACTCATATTTTCGAAGCACAGGGATGAAATGTTGAGGCAGAATACACTGAAGGCAGAAGATCACTGATGATGAGGAAAGTTCTCTTAACGCCAGAGGAGGTAGAAAATCCATTCCAAAGGAATAGAATTTTTCAGACAACTTGCAATACCAAAGACAGGGTATGCAAGGTCATCATGGACAGTGGTAGCATAGACAATCTCATTTCTACAGAGATGGTAGAAAAGCTAGAGATGGAGACTATTGAACATCCAAGCCCATACAAAGTTTCATGGCTACAAAAAGGGCATCAGTTAAATGTCACTAAACAATGTTTAGTTTAGATTAAAATAGGAGGATATAAGGATGAAATACTATGTGATGTCATTCCCATGGATGTTTGTCATCTATTGCTGGTAGACTATGGCAATATGCCAGGAATGTGATTCATGATGGGAGAAAGAACACATACACCTTGAAGAAGAATGGAAGAACTCACATGTTGTTGCCAATTAAGGATAAAGAAGTGACAACAGAGGTAAGCAAAACTATACTTCTCATGAGTGGGAAGGAACTTCTTAAAGAGATTAATAAAAAGGAAGAAACACAATTCATTGTGGTGAGGAAACCTCAGATTGTTTTAACCAGCACAAGGGTGGATGATTTACTCGAGGAGATCCAACATCTACTGGAAGAATTTGCTAATATAGTCATGGATGAACTACCTCGTTCGTTGCCACCTATTAGGAGTATAAGTCATCACATCGATCTTATACCTGGAGCTATTTTACCAAACAAAGCAACGCACAGATTGACGCCACAGGAGAATGAAGAGGTCAAGAGACAGGTCCAGGATTTAATGGACAAAGGATTGATTAGAGAAAGCTTGAGTCCACGTGTTATTCCGAAAGTGCTCAGTCCAAAGAAAGATGGAGGCTGGAGAATGTGTACAGACTCAAGAGCAATTAACAAGATTTCCATCAGGTATAGATTTCCATTTCCCAAGATGGATGATTTGATGGATTGCTTGAGTGGAGCAATTTTTTTTTCGAAGATTGATTTGAAAAGTGGATACCATCAAATTCGAATGAGAGAAGGTGATGAATGGAATATAGCCTTCAAGAGAAATGAAGGGCTATATGAATGGCTTGTTATGCCCTTTGGCTTAACAAATGCGCCTAGTACTTTCATGAGGTTGATGAACGAAGTCTTGAAGGAGTTTATAGGAAAGTTCTTCATTGTATATCTTGATGATATACTGATTTTTAGTAGGACAAAAACATAACACTTGAAGCATTTGGCTGCAGTGATGAAGAGATTATAGCAAGAGAAGTTGCTGATAAACATGAAGAAGTCATCTTTCATGAAGACAGAGCTCATTTATTTGGGATTTGTTATTTTTGCAGATAGGTTGAAAGTGGATCCAGATAAAGTGGAGGTGATTAAGAATTGGCCATCGCCAAAGAGTATATTTGAAGTTCGAAGTTTTCATGGATTGGCTAGTTTCTACAGGAAATTTATCAGAAATTTCAGTGGAATTAGCACACCGATGATGGACATAGTGAAGAAAAGACATAAATCTTTTCACTGGACGGAAGAAGCAGAGAAAAGTTTCAATTTGTTGAAAAAGAAAATTACTGAATAACCAATTTTGGTGTTGCCAGATTTCAACAAGACGTTTCAGGTCAAATGTGATGTAAGTGGATTTTCCATAGGAGCGGTCTTAAGCCAAGATGACAGGCCAATCGTGTACTTCAGTGAGAAACTGAATGAAGCCAAAGTGAAGTACTCCACATATGACAAAGAGTTTTATGCGGTCATACATGCACTAAAAAAGTGGAGGCACTATTTGGTTCCTAAGGAGTTTGTCTTGTACAATGACAATCACGCGTTGCAATTTGTAACTCAACAGGAAAAGATGAACCAAAGACATGTTAAATGGGTTGAATATATGCAGAATTTTACTTTTGTAATTAAACATATTTCTAGAACTGCTAACAAAGTTGTTGATGCTTTGAGCAGGAAGAGTTTGCTTATGCAGGAGCTTAGAGTCAAAACATTGGGTTTTGATAATCTCAAGGACATATACAAGGATGATCCAGATTTCAAAGAGGCGTATGAGGCATCTGAGAATCCAATTCTCAGGGACATAAGTCAATGGACTTAATATATGATCCAGGATGGATTACTATTCAGAGGCAATCAACTGTGTATTCCAAAATTCTTCATGAGGGAGAATCTGTTGAAGGAAAAACACAGTGGAGGATTGGCCAAACATTTTGGTCATGATGAAAAGTTCTCGAAATTAAATGGCTCATATTTTTGGCCAGGGATGAGGATAGATGTCAAAATATTCATGGACAGATGCAGAATTTGTCAGCACACAAAAGGAAGAAAACATAACACAGGGTTATATCAGCCATTACCCATACCAGAGAGGCCGTGGGATGTAGTGAGCATGGATTTTGTGTTGGGGCTGCCGAGGACACAAAGAGGATTCAATTCAAACTTTGTGGTGGTAGAAAGATTTTCGAAAATGGCACATTTTATACCATGTCAGAAAACTAGTGATGCAACTCACATTGCGAACTTGTTTTTCAAAGAAGTTGTCAGACTTCACGGCTTACCAAGGAGCATAGTTTTAGATCGAGACACTAAGTTTGTGGGACATTTCTGGAGGACTTTATGGAAGAAGTTGGGGACAAGTTTGTATTTTAGCTCAACTTATCATCCTCAGACGGATGGACAGACAGAAGTTGTGAACATAAGCTTGGGAGATTTATTGAGAAGCCTAGTGACTGAACATCACAATTAGTGGGATCACATTTTGCCATAGGAGGAATTTTCTTATAATGATTTGATCAATAGAAGCATAAGGCATAGTCTGTTTCAGATTATTTATGGAATGCAACCCAGGGGAGTTTTTGAATTAAAAGATTCAGAATAGAATGAAACTAGAAGTGCTAATACAGAAGATTTTGTAGAGGCAATGAAGGAAATTCACAACCAAGTGAGGGAGCAAGTGCAAAATTCAATCTAGGAGTATAAGCATGGAGCAGATCAACACAGGCAACAACTTCAGTTCGAAGTTGGTGATTTAATTCTTGCACACTTGAGAAAGGAAAGGTTCCCAAGGGGAACATATAACAAACTGAAAATGAAAAAGATTGGACCATGCAAGATCATAAGGAAATTTCAGGCAAATTCATATGAGATTGAATTACCCGATGGGGTCAGAATTTCACCGATATTCAACATCTCAGATTTGTACCCTTACAAAGACGAAGAAGTAGGAGAATACAGTGAACAAACAGAGTTTCAGTGGGATAAACAAATGCCTATATATGAAAAGCCACAGATGGAAAGTATACTTGACAAGAGAGTCAGCAAGAGGACCAGGAGAAAAGAGTATTTTGAATACTTAGTCAAGTGGAAGGGACATCTAGTTGAAGATGCCAACTGGGAGATTGAATTAGAAATTCAAAAGCATGGAAAGACAGTGCAAGAGCTCATGAACGGGAGTCCATGAAAATTTTCAAGCGAGGGAGTATGATGCAAGAGCATCGCCAGTAGCAAGCGAGCGTGGGACAAATGCCATTGCATTTTTGGCACATGTTAAAATTGTTTACAATGTTTTGAAAGTTTGGATGCACAAACTTTAATGTAATAGTTAAGAAAGGTGTACTTTCAGATTGTAAACAGATATTGAGTGATTCGCTCTCGTCTGTAGGATGAAAAGGCATTTATGCATAGTTAATGAAAGTAGGTAGATTTAAATTTCTAGATTAGACAACTTTAAGAGCTGGAGGGAAAATGGATATAGACACCCTCATCTTGTATCATTGTAACATTATCAAGGATATCATAGAGCATAGAGAAAAGGAAGAAGCAGAGAGTTGTGTAGAAGAACCCATGTATAGAAGTTCTGAAATTAATATATATGAAGCTTTGACTTAGACTCATGGTGTTCTAATACTTTCTGTGTATACATGTTGAATGCTATGTTTATGGCTATTTTACTCTTTCTGGTGTACATTTGTTGTTATGTTGTGTATGTATGATTTCTTATTTAGAGTTTGAAGTCTGAGAGAGAGTAAGGAAATGAGTTTCAATTGTTTCTCTTTTTGAGTAAAAGTTCCTGCAAGGAGTGCAGTGAAGCATCTGCAAGGGGTGCATTGATGGGTTCAGAGTTCACCTCTAAAAGCTCAGGAGGGATACCGTTGTTCTCATTTTCCGTAGAAGTGTGAGTCAGGAACAGAAGCCATGCAAGGTGTGTGCAGGCTGGTTGGAAGTTCAGAACTCATCAACCAAGGAGAGAATTGGAAGACTGTTGTCGCAAAGAGTTTCACAGAGTCAAAATAACTCAAATACTTAGACGTATTTGAAGAAGTGTCGCAAGGAGTGCGTGCAAAAATCTCATAGTAGATTTAAGTCAGCGAAAGAAAGCTCAAGAGAGTTAGCGTCTTCCAGTGTTGAAGAGAGGAAGAGGAGTTTTTGGTCATTGTGCAGAGGCCAAGTCAAAGTGAAGAGGATCATTGAGGTGACTCAGAGAAGAGGTTCTTGAAGAAGAAATTTGGACAATTAGAATTCTCCAGGAAGAATTCCTGAAATAGCGAGAGCCGTAGGATCTACAGGAGCTGCAAGGTGGAAAAGGGGCTATTGATCTTGACTTATTTGGACATCAGATCATTTTGGCATTTCGTTGTTCGAAAAATACGAAGTGTAAGCCAAATCCTTGGCTGATCAAATCCCGAAAAACACAAAAAGGAGGTTTTCGTGTGTGGATGCAAGTTAAGTTTTTAGAACTTCGGAGTTTGGGGTTTCAGAAGTCTCGAGGGAGAGAGATCAGGACACAGCAGGGGGGAAAACCTGAAATACAAAAGTCGCAACAAAGGATTTCGGCGTTTCGAGACTTTGGAGACCGGAAGGTGGAGAGGACATAGAGTTTGAGCTTGACGTATCGAACTCCCGGTACGTGAAATTGAGCTGACCGTTGGATCAAGGAAAGGTCCATAGCCATTGATCTCCTTTGAAGTGGAACCTTAGCATTTCGGCATTTCAGGATTCGGTGTACCAAAAGCCCTGTCAACGAGGGAATCGATATAGTAAAGAGGAGAACCCAGTACGTGAATGTCCGAAAGGATTTCAGAAGACGTCATTTTGGCATTTCGGGGTTCGAAGGTTTGAAAGCCCCGAGGACATAGTAAAAGCACATTTCGGTGGTTGAAACCCCGAAATCACGAAGAGAAGGGGAAGGTCAGGACACTTGTATTTCAGAAAATCGTTAATTCAGGTTTCAGAGGTCGAAGAGGTAAGGTGCTCAACAAAAAGATTCGCAAATTCACGAAGTCCGGTATCCCAAAGTAAAAAAGAGGAAATTTCCTCAAGGTTTGTTGTGGGTGTTGGATTTCCCAAGAGGGAAATAAAAGAGTCAATCGAGCTCTCAGGGGATGAAAAGAAAAGATTATGTGCGGATCCCAACCCGCGGGTCTGGGGGTTTGCGCTAAAAGGTCTTAAAGGAAATTGACCATGTGGTTTTATATATATTTATCATACTTGATTACCGAATCAAAATGTTGCAGGATACCATTCACATGAAGTTTGGGCTTTGTTGTGACTTGGATCAATTGACAATGATTATAAAAGATTATGATTTGAGTTTAGTTTTTTTTTGTTTTCCCAAAAAATAATTCATGTAGTACTTCAATGCCTAAACTATGATGTACAATTCCTTATCTTATTTGGGTATATTATGATTGCACCAACAAAATTTTCAAGTGTTATGTTATCCAAATCCTTCATTGTATCAAAGGTTCCGCCATTGTGTATCATGTGAAATTTTCTTTGATTTCAAATGAAATTTCAAGTTTCATTAGATTTAATATTGATGCATTACAATTCTTTCAAGTCAAAGCTTCAGTTACTTGGTTTTCAATTGCAATGAATTGAAAGGTTATACTTTCCTTTTCTAATGTGCATTGAAGAGATACTTCATTCCTAAATAATTTACTAACCCCATGAATTACCTTGGTTCAATTAAATTACTCTGCTGCAACTCGCTATAACTTTGTTGCAACTCACTATAACTATGTTATAACTCTACTGCAATACTATGTTGTAACTGTACTTTCTCCTTCGAATTTTGTGCTATTACTCCACTTGCTGTTACTCACTATTACTCTGCTGCAACTTGTTATAACTCTGCTGCAACACTTTTTGTAACTCTACTGCAACTCACTATAACTATGTTGTAACTCTGTTGCAACACTATGCTGTAACTGTACTTTCTCCTTCAAATTTTGTGTTGTTACTCCACTTGTTGTTACTCACTATTACTCTGTTGCAACTCGCTATAACTCTGCTGCAACACTTTTTGTAACTCTGCTGCAACACTATGTTGTAACTGTACTTTCTCCTTCTAATTTTTTGTTGTTACTCCACTTTTTGTTACTCACTATTACTCTGCTGCAACACACTATAACTCTGCTGCAACACTTTCTGTAACTCTGCTGCAACTCACTATAACTATGCTGTAACTCTGCTGCAACACTATGCAGTAACTGTACTTTCTCCTTCGAATTTTGTGTTGTCACTCCAAGGAGGCTACAATAAACAAGTTCAAGAAATGGTCTTAAGATATCATCCATAAATCTTATAAGTGTTGTCATAGTATTGTGTAATATAAATTGCATAATGACTCACTCATGCAATCCATGTGTTTTTTTGAAAGTAATATTCCAAA
>ML851532.1:14227-25054 GCA_009831015.1 Picea engelmannii
ATATTATATTGATACATTGTGTTACATTGTTTACAATAAAATATACATATAGGAGCCAGCGACATCCAAAACCCTAACCCAATGACCTGGATTAGTCCAAAACCCTAATTCCTTAACCGGAAATAGAAAACCATCGACAAAAAACCATGTTCCGACAACCACCTAATATCATGTGGTCCCGGAAATATGTCGTCCCGGAAATATGTCGGCTCGGCGAAAATATGTCGGCCCGAATATAACACATACCCAACAAGTTGTCAGGCATTTTCAGGGATGTGTCAGACTAGAAGTTGATTCACTTCTCTTGGTTCTCTCTCATCAGATTGGAGTTTACATTAAGTAAACAATTTACATGCATCCTAGCTCACATGATTACATTGTGAGATTTTCCAGAGATGGTAGGCTTTGACAGGATCATGGTTCAATGACTTGCAATTGAATCATACACATTATACATTGGGAAGTTGTTGGACACCTAAAAATGTCAAGATTGGTTAGTGGTTATCCAAAAACCATCAGATACATGGTATCAATTAGTCAATGGTTATCCCAAACCACAGATTCAGAGAGCACTTTCAGTGATACACTGATAGTAGAGTGGTGATACTACTTGTTCACCAATTAGCAGAAGACATCAGATCCTTCTAGCTAAAATACTTGGCAAAATGATCAAATTGTCAAGCAATCAGGGAATGTTCAGATATTGCAGCTGTTCACTTCCATATCTCAGCTCTCTTCCAATTCATTTCAAATGAACATGTTCAACATCCAGATTGACGATTTTTCAAGCAGTTCTTCATTGAGGCTCAACTCATGAGTTTCAGTATGAAGACTTTTAATTGATACCAATTTATGCTTTATTGCTGGTATTATTGATCGGACTTGTGATTTAGGGGGGGATTGTTAGCCTATGACTAACCTTTACCAATCACTAAGTCTAAATTGTCACCTATATTTGTATTATTCATTTAGGATATTAGTTATATATCCTCAAGTGATGACTAATGATTTAGTTAATATTGCCTAGCCTAGTCATCATGCATGATTTTAGGATCTAGAGCAAATCTCTCTATGAGGTGGCATCATGCATGATTTTAGGATCTAGAGCAAATCTCTCTATGAGGTGGCATCACCCATTGTACTATAAATATGTAACATTGGAGTGAATAAATCAACGGTGTTGGCTAGTGAGCCTTTTCCGCCATGTTGTTATTCTTGTCTATATTTTATCAATAAATTGAGGGTGAAAAGCTTATTATGAATTATAATACAATTGTAAGTTGGCAAACCTTTGGCTATGGGATAAGAAGAAACTCTTTGAGATTCTTTCCAATCCTATTATCTTATATGGATATGAAGTCTGGGGCCACAACATCTCTAGAGAATTATGGAAAAAGATAAAGCAAATCCAAAAGCATTTTATAACTTATAATCTCAAAATTAAAGGCAATACACCTTATCTTATCCTCCTCATAAAAGCGAGACTTCCCCCCATTGAGAGTATGGCTATGACTAGTTACCTGATGTACAAGAACAAGTTAACCAACACAGAGGACAAGAGGCTTCCTAAGATTGCTTCAAACACCAGTTAAAATTGCCTACGACTCAAGTGTGGGTGGCATAAAGATGTCAAGTCTTGCCTAAATCATTGGGGAATAAAGGAAGAGGTCATTCTGTAGAATAATGAGAATATTAAAAATATTATTGATCTAAATTTAAGGAGAAATTGTGGCGTGATAAAGAATTAAAAGATAAAAGAAAATTAAGATATTATAAAAAGGTGATCAACCCTAATCTAGAACATTAAAAGTGTCTCTTTGTTTTGACTAGTGTAAAGAAGAAAATCAACATTGCTAAAACAAGTGCTGCATAGCACCTTAGTCCCTGCCACACAAATTTGAAATTGGAAATATATAAAAGTTATGTGGACAAATGTTTATGTTATTGGTCCATTTTAAAGTCTTAGTAATTATGGTAATGATAACTTTTCGTTGCATAGTTGAAGTAAAGACTTGTAGACAATGTTGTTGATTCAGTTTTGGCTTCTTATTGTTTGATCCTCATCCTTCGTCTAATGCATGTCTAGCTTGGTGGCTCTAAACATTAAAGTTTTTTAAAACATTGCAAACAAAATATTTGGTTGTTAGGAGTGAAGTTGTTGTGCACTTAGCAAATTGGATTTGAAGGACAATGATTTACTGTGTTGTCTTCTTTACAAAAAAACATGTTGAATGTGATGGCTTCTATATAAAAAAAAAATTTGAGAAATTTTTAAACTCTATTAAACCCGCACATGTAATTTACTAATCAAATTCTATCTTTAATTATTAATTGTTTACTTAATATGAATTTTATCATTTTTATAATATTAATATTAATAAGATGAAAATATTATTCTAAATTATATATATATATATATATATATATATATATATAATCGTCATTTCATTATTTCAAATAAAATTAATAGCATAAAAAAATAAAGATATGTAACTCAAGGTATCAGGGGGTTCTTCCTAAATACACGAGCAGGAGGAGATCGAGATATTCGGGAAGTAAAGGCCTAGCACGTAAACACCGTGTCGGGCTCACAGAAAACCCCACCCCTGGAAATACCACTCGCTCCAGACAACACAACACACACAAAAAATGATCAGAAATTTATTTGCTAATCCATGATTCAACTCGAGAAAATTACAAGTTTCTTCCTTGGAAATAAATCGGCAATTGCTTGAAACACGAGAAAGAACTTGCCAATTCATTAATTTGGCAAGATGAACAAAACACATCCAAAATCAACTAAGACTCCCACCGAAATCTTTGGACAGGACACGTGGGATTCAGGGTTGCTGCTTTGGCGCAAACCTAGAATGTGGAGGCAAGAATCATTGTTTGAAATGGATATTCATTGTTTAAGGATGTGAAGCTTGCAATAAGACATCAAAGATATTAGTCAATTAATTTTAGAAAAATATGTTTTTTAATTATTTAAAAAAATACATATATTAATTTCCTATGTTGCACATTGAATATAGCACACAAATGTAAAGTCGACCAAATACTAATACATAGTCAAAGGTCAAACTCATTGCTATAGTCCCAGGCCTTCGATAGGGACTAATAAGAACAAACTCTCACAAGCTCTATAGTGAAACGTGACATTGGACAATTCCTAAAATGTCGTGCATCGAAAGAATTTGTCATCTTTGTGAGACTAAGAGGGTTGCAGATGAAAATTACTTACTCTTAAAATGTCTTCTTTACACAAACATCAAATCACAATTTTGAAAATATTTGTTACAATACCAACCTTTCTAACCTTTTAACTAATCAAAACTATGGTGATTTAAGAACGGTTCTCTTAAAACTTTACAAGCATGGAAATAAAATTCTAAAGAAAACCAAATAATTCCTTATCTTCCACAAAGTTCAATAAACCAAATTTAATCTCAATAAATGTTAATCATCATCAAATATATCTAAAAATATTATTTAAAAAAAAAAATTTATTATTTTTATCTCCTACTTTAATTACAAATTTTACCATAAATTTGTAATAACATGAAAGATCTTATATTTTAAAAATCATAATTTTTTTTTGTAAAGTAAACCATCAACTTCATTACATTTTTAATCTTCCACTCTCTATATATGTTTTACTAAGCCATCCTTTAATTATGCAAGGAATGACTTCATTTAAAAAAAATCATATCAAATGACTTCACCTTTACATTTTTATTTATTATTATTATCGATATTCCATATTCTATTTAATATAATAAAAATTTGGAATCATCTTCGTAAACAATATTCATATGTCTTATATTGTGAAAGATTCTTGAAGCTCTAATTCACGAAGAGGGACTCTTCTTTTCTCTTCTTCCAAAAAGTACTTCAATATTTAAAATACCACTTGTCACTTTTAAGGACCTCTTTTTGTGATTATGTTTTTATTTTCCATTCAAGAAAATATAATTTTTTGAAGCTTTATAAATCCTTATATTAATTAATCATTTATTGATATATTTACAAAGTTTTGGATCCAGTTTTCAAAAATTGTAGTTTTCGATGTTGTTATAACTGCCTATTAATATATATCGTTGATTATAAATTTAATCAAAAGTTTAAAAGTTTAACCTTAGATTATTGAATTTTTAATAGTTTTTTCAAATATCTATATATTTTTCTATTTTACCATTAGCTAGCAAATTTGAACTCTTATTGTAAAAGTGGAGGTAGCTTTTTTAGAATTGAAGACATTCTTAATTAATGTTATTATTTTAATTTTATATTTCATTTCCGAAACTTTATCAAATGCAATATATAGATATGGTGGCAGTGACATGATGAACTATCTATTGATGAAATAGATGGACCATCACGCTAGTAGATGTCGATCGTTTATCTCGTCGTAAATTCTCTCGCCATACAACCGTTTCCCTTTATAATTTTCATCCTCCACTTCACCATGCATAGATGGACCATCATGTCAATAGATGTCAATGTTTATCTCGCCACAAATTCTCTTACCATGAAATGGTTTCCCTTTATCTTCTTCGTCCTCGACTTCACCATGCATGCACATCGTTAATCTCCTCGGTTTTTATCAAGGTATAGTAATCATCAATAGCTTTTTCTTTAATCAAACAGAAAAGGCATTACCTTATTGATCCACCTCCTTGTTATACATTCATTTTAGGTGGAGACCATGTTTCATCCGTTTCAAACCTAGTCCCTGTTAAATCATATCCAAATGTTGGTCTAAAGTTTGTTCCAGCATCCTCGCTAGTCGAAGAATCAGGCAAGCAGAGGTGGGTAATAGATTGGTAAGAGTAGAATAAGTAACAAGAAAGGAAACAACCCCGGGACCAACAACCAAACTAACATGCTACACTAGAAAGCCAAAGCCAACAAGCTAGCAGCATATCCTATTCCAGATCCTCCAAAACAAGTTGATTTTGTTGTTGATGGAACACCAACTAATTCAGTGGAGTCTATTGATTATCATAGCCAAAAATCCAAGCTAGCCACCAGCCATAAAAAATCACCCCAACACATAACTCAACGGAATCCCGCCCAAACATTCAAACCAAAGATGGGGGTAAGGCACTTGCCTGCTCCAAAAAATTGACTAATGGGATGGAATGAAGTCTCTGCTTTGTTGTTGCAGGCATGTAAATTTGATGAAATTTTGCTCCCTGCTATTGTGGACATGGACTCTGGAGAGAAACATATGCGACTCAATTGCATTACCTTCTGAACTACCATCATAGTCATGGTTTTTGTTACAACAATGTAGTATTCCATCCATGCCTTCTAACTGCCATCATATTCATGATCTTTGTTTCAACAATGTAGTATTTGTTTAACACCTCACTGCAGACCACGAACCAAGCTACTTACATCCTTGTCTTTCCACGATGTTGTTTTTTCTACTTATGCGACAGGTTCAGCCCCTATGTGGCACTTGTTAATTATAATTTCTTATATTTTCTAATACATACGTATTTCACCTTTTTTTTGTAAGTTAGAAATTTATATTAAAGCCTGCAAAAGATGGTAGCTACATCTTTTTATCTCGCCTGTTCAAAGGTGAGAGCAGTTCCCTGGTGGGAAACCACTATTGCCCCTTGTCCAAAAAATATATGCAAAAATTGCGGAAATATAAAACTACAGTGCCATGCAGGGCATAGTATCTGAGTGCTAAACAAAAAAAACTAACTGAGACCAAATTACCCAGAGTTGGGCGGTCTCTCATGGATACAGAAAAAAAACAAACTAAAAACAAGCTTCAAAAGCATAATCAACTGGTTCTGGGGTCGAACCTTTGCCCAACGAAATCCTGGCGCACCTGCGAGTTGTTTCTGTTGAGCATTTCTCTGTTCGAGATTGCTTGTCGGAGGTCCTGCAGAAAGGACATTAGGAGGTCCACGCAGCTCCAACTCTCTGATTCCTTTCTTTGTAGCTCATGTATGGCGGTTTTGACATATACACTAAACCTCTCTTGAGGTCTTCCAAGGAGTCCTTCAGAGATGCTCTTTTTGCACAACGTGGGCATATTGAAGGGAGCGGCGGGGACAACTGAGAGTTAGAAGAAGACGAGGGACAAACAGAGGATGGGGCTAAAGTAAAAGGAGTAGTGGAGGTGATTGGAGGTGGAGGGGGGGGTGGTGAGGGGGAAAAGGCGAAGGTGGAGGGTGGTGAGGTGGGGAGGGGGGAGGAGGAGCAAAACCAAGAGAATTCCCATCGTTGTCGAACCATTCGATTCGACAGGTGTAAGGATTTGAGAGCAGGGAGAGATCTCGAGTGCTTTCACAGATAGGCTGAGTGGAAGTGTGAGCTTTAAGGGGATTCATATTGGGGACACCTTCGGTATCTTGGGGAGAACCATAGTCGGGCGTAGCCCTTCCTCTGGCCGCGTTCCAAGCTGCTCCCCCTTTCGACTTGCCCCTGAGACAAGGCATGGAATTGCCCCCCAACAACCAAAGGAAAGCGCAGAGAAATTTCGTGGGGTTGGTCCAAACCAACCAGACCCAAAGGTTCTGCAATATCCGAGAGGAAAAACAAGAACTCGAAAACTAGGAGAGCGAGTGTATCTCGCACTAGAGAGACAGGATGATCTCAAAAACCATGGAGAGATGAGAATTCGAAGGGCAAGGATGAAAATGGGCTTCGACACGCCCAAGCTCAGGCCTAAGAGCTCCATTCATGAGATGGAGTTGGGACTGCGGAAGCGTCCTATCCATCACCATAAAACCTCCCCTGATGCAAAACGTCTCGAGCTTGTAGCAAATTGGCCTCGCATGAGGTTCGAAGAATGATGACGAGGGTGTTAATCCCATGAGGTGATGGTTGAGGGGGGGCAAGTCTGTGCTGGTTCCAGGTGGCAGGACGTTTGGCCAAATGTCCTCCCCTTAGTCTGACCACGTGTTGAGCCCGTAAACACCCCATCCATGGGCTAGTCCTTATTGTTGGCTATGTTTCTACAAGCGATCACTGTGGGATGGGTAGAGGAAGAAGTGGGAGAGCACGAGAAGTATCCTTCCTGAAAATCTACCCCTAAATTTGCCAACATATGAACAACTTGATTGGTTGTTCTTCGAACATGTGAAGGAAGAATTACCCATTGAGGTTGGAGAATAGATTTGATTCTGATTAGTCTGTTCATAAGTCTCTAACTGGGGGAAATTTTCTTTGGGTCTGCACCATTGAGGAGACGAGACAAGAGATTGATGACAATCTGCGAATCACCTTCTGTTGTAATGGGGGAAAGTCCTATTTCTTTGGCTGCTTGCAGACCTCTGAGGAGTCCCCATATTTCTGCAACATTGTTGGTGTTGTGTCCCAAATTCCTAGCAATGATGTGGAGGATTTCCCCTTTGTTGTTATGAATAACTGCTCCATATCTTGCAGGTCCTGGATTTCCCTTGGAAGCTCCATCGAAGTTTAATTTGTGGAAACCTTTTTGTGGAGGCTCCCAATGGGTGGGTTTGATCTTACGATTTAAGGATGTGAAGGGGGCTGCGAGAAGGGGGGGGAAGTTGAGTTGCCAAGAAATAAGGATGAGACGCTCATTCATTGGGCAGTTTAAATCCTCATACATATTTCACTTTAATACTGCTTACATGTTATTAGTGAGTTTTTAAGTGGCGTGTATTTTTTTAAATAATAATAAAGAGTTTTATATTTATAAATATTAGTTAATAATAATTATTTTCAATATCAATTAACAATTAAGTTACATTTACTCTGGATGGGGTGACACGCGCCTAAACTTGACCATGTAGCCTGCACCTTTACGTTGAGTCCTCTCCACTGATATGACATTGTGGACATGTATTAAAGGAGCGCATGTGGCTTGAGGCTTTAGTTTTGTGGGAATTTGTTGGCCCTGGCACAATAGGACGTCAAAATTCACTCTTAGCGATCCTGAGATGGCATACTACATCCTCTCAATCTTTAAGGTTTATTTTACCATGGAGAATTGGCATTATCTTTGTGTCTTCCCCCCCGTCTCCTCGACATGTTTTTTCTTCCTTCTCCTTTAGTGCGGATAATTTCTCCCTTGCAGAGCTCAAATTGTGCTCGGTCTTGGCTCATTTTCGCCTGTCATTGCCTCTAGAGTAGGCATGTTCACACAATGGACCAACCTACTTACGATACTTAACAAGTCGAGCTTATCATTCTAGATCCAACATCAATACCCCAGATGTAGATATGGGCAATGCAGAGGATGTAGTATTCCTGCTATGAATTTGCAATTTTCTTTTCAATTTTGGTTATGTGTTTTGTCAAACAAGCCAAGAGCAAATCAAACACTACATTAACTGGCAAAGTCTTTAAGTTTTTTTTAGTTTATGTGGCAGAGACAATTTATCAAACAATCATAAATGAATATTCTAACAACAGATTTCAAAGGACCTCTAGTCTACTATGTAACATTATAATAGACATCAGTTCAAATTTCAGAACCACTTGGGTGTCAATCTTAATTAAAACAACAATAGCACCCTACACATAACATAAAATGCACAATGAAGACCGAGGAACCTGATTATATATATTGTTGCCAATTGGTTTGATATACAAGAGATAGGGCCACATGTAATGAAGAAACTACAACAAATTGAAGTGTTGTAGTGATCTGTAGGTAATGGATGAAGCCACTAGTGCCCTACAAGCTTGTAACAAAGTATTCAACTCAACATATGAAGATTCCAGCTCCCAAACCTGATAACCATTCACCCAACCAACAAATTCGAATCCCACTGTGAATGGTGTGACTAGTAGAGGTGAAAATCATTCCCACTTGATAATGTATGGCCTCCAACTGAATAACTCGACTTCTCTATAGGAATATATCAGTCTAGAATCTCAACAATGCACCCATCATAGAGATAGGTTGTCCTCTGATCCAGATTATTTTCAGCACGAAATGAGAGCGGAGATGTAATAAAGAAATGCACAGAGATATCGCGGATATTAAATAATATAACAAAAATGTATCAGATATGCAACCATAAACACAGATATACAGTAATACACGATTTCTATTAACGAAATAAATGTACAGAGACTGTAAAATACAGAGTGAAAGACTCGCTAGAATGGTGGCAGCTTATCTCTGAGAAGAGATGTGATGACTACTTGCATTCGCAAGAAGATGATTACAATGAGGCTCTGAAGGCCCTTTTACAATAAACGGGAATGCCAAAAGTCCTAGACATCCAAAAACCTAACCCTAGGAGATGAAGCGCCAAAAGTCATGTGGGCCTCGATTGGGTAAGTGAGTACATCAACTTCCCGGGGTCGTAACTTTTGCATACGATCTCCGTTTTAGGCGTGTGATGGCTCGTTGGAAAGGTATTGTCGAGGAGATTTATTTTGGGGGATAAATCATGCCTTCAGATATCATTGAGAACTTATATCTCGAAAAACATTCATTTGGACCCTCAAAATGGCCCCGGAAGTTAAAACCTGCTAAAAATAGTAAATTGCCAAAATGGCCAGAAAACTGTTTTGAGCCTTTTGGAAAAGGTGGGTGGCCACCGATATCCACCTAGATCAATCCTCCCTCCTTAGGAAGCAATGGTCTCCATTGCGTTGAGTTCCCGAGGGAGAGGGAAAAGCGTTTGTTGAATCTGCATCTTGGTGAGCTGCTTGTCTTGCTGGAGATGTGGCGTTGCTTAGCTTGTTGAAGGCTATCATGAACCTTTGGCTGGAAGGTTTGGAACTTTTTACCTAGTCTGGCTATTTTAGATGACTGTGTGCAGAAGGAATCTTCGTGCTTTGTTGCAACCTTGTCGACCTGCTTCTGTTGGATAGAAGGTGCTTGGGCCGAAGCTGTGGTGGCTGCAATATCCTTCTGTTCACCCTTTGAATAGATTGTGGAGAAGATGAATTTTGTAGTATGAGATACTACCTTGCAGCATTGTTTAGGTGGGGCAGTGGTTGGAACTACCTCTGGTATCCTATAGAGATGACCCCCCAGAGTAATAATGACACTACGGGGTCGAGACTCATAGATAGCATGGCGTTTCCACATATATGGTTGGCCCAGGAGAACATCACAGACATCCAGTGGGGAAACATCACATAATACCTCATCCTTGAAGGGCTGGATGCCGTATGACAATTGACACTGCTGGCTGACACAAATATCTCGTCCTTGGCGAAGCCACCCGATGCTGTATGGTTGCGGGTATGGTGTTGTCGACAATCCCAACTGTTTAACGAACTCTGCTGAGATGAGGTTCTTCTGGCTTCCGCTATCAACAATAAAATGCAGCGGGGTCCCCTTCACCCACATCTGTGAATGAAAAAGGCGCTCCCCCTCTTCTAGATCTGTTGGTTCTTCTGGTTGAATTGCTGCGGTCGCGACAATAGCAGTGGGGTCTGCGTCGATGATCTGTCTTTTACCAGTATTTTTAGAATCAGATTCTGAATCAGAGTTCGACTCATTGTCTTTGATCTCGGCCACCAATGACTGTTTTGAGCGACATTCGTCGGTGTTGTGCCAGGGGATTTTGTGGAAATCACACCATTTTCCGGTGTCCTTCTTTGTCTTCCTGTGACCCTACTTTTCCTGTGGCTTGGACTGGTTTTCGGGAGACTGTTTGTTAGGGTTGTCTTTGTCATACTTTGGTTGTTGTGGATTTTCAGACCCAAACTCCCATTTGTTCAAGTGCTTAAATTTCTGCTCGATTTTAACAGCATATCGATAGGCAACATCGAGTGATGAGATGTCCAGAAAATCCATTTCAGTTTGGATGTATCTGTGTAGAGCCCCACGGTATTTCAGAACCAAATGTCGTTCAGAGTCTTTGA
>ML851533.1:32946-50471 GCA_009831015.1 Picea engelmannii
CTCAATGACATAATGTTAAACGTGACAATATGTGTATATAAGGTTCCCAAAGGTATGCAACTAAAGCTCTCGGTGGAAGATATCTTCATAATTTGTAGTAAACTTCAAATGAATAATAGAAGTGAAATATTGGAACTTCTTACCCAAAAATAATACATCTTCTTGTACTCTCATATTTTCCTCATCACATGAGCGTTGTGTTTTTACCATCCACGAGCATGCAATCCACTAGAATCTCAAAAATTTCCTCAAGTATCTCGAGAAAATGTTCCATCAAATATTAATTTTTTTTAGCTTGTGGGGTTCAAGGTCGCAGGACAATGGAACCAAAGTGTTGTGGTCTAGGGATAAGAAGCACGAATTCAAGAAGAGAGAGATACATTATAAGAGAAACAATAGATATACACACTACTCACAAAGAGAGAGATTTGTGGGAAGGATATTCAATCTGCCTTTGTATTCCATTTTCATGAGTATATATACATAGGACAAATGGTTGAAGAGGTTTCACCAACTCCAACTAATCACCTATTTAGCTGCATTTATCCATTATATAGATATATTTATCTACTTTAGCTTATATTACATTCATAGGTATGATGACATTGATGAGGCCTAGGAGGCCCCTTCAACAAGGAAATTCACCCAAAAGTAAAATAAAACACCCAGAGGAGAGAATACAATTTGTGGGTGAGTGGAACCTCAGACAAAAATAAAATAGATGCATCTCATAGAGGATTTGTTAATGAAGCTTTCATGTATTAACCAAAAAAAATTTTCAAGTAATAAAACTTAAATCTGAAAACTTAAATTCATTACAATGGGTGAGCTATGCATTCCCAGAAAACTCATACATTCTTACTCACAAAAATAAATTCAGATTTTCATGGCTTGGAGATGCCTTCATTCATTGTGGATAGTCTCTTTGACTACTTTGTCCATGATCTTCAAGAAGGATACACTCTTCAAGATCTCGTCTCTACAAACTTCCCAAGTTCTCCTTGTCTCCGTATGTTCATGTACTTCTTCACTAAAACACTCATTTTCAATGAGTTTCCTTTGAAATCCCAACCATCAAAATGGCTTGTTTCCACTTCCAATTTTTTGGGTGAGGATCCAATTCTAATCAAACCTCTCCATTTACAGGTTTTTGGTCCCAAAAATATTCAACTCCCTCAATTTTCTTCTTCTCCTATCATCAATCAAACTATGACAAATATCAAACAAAGGAGGCATTAGTTGTAGGATGGAAGATAAGAGATGAGTGTGGGATTCCTTTGGCATAGCCCTAAAATTTCCTTCTCATGGTGGTGGGTGAAATTCACTACCACAATAGGTTGTTGGAAAACCATTTCTCCTTGAGATGCAAGTGTAAAAAAATCGTCTTTCCCCTTGAGCTTGACTTTCCAAGCTTTCGTCTTGGTCATTCAATTATTTGGATGTAGTTCCGAGTGAAGCCTCCAACATCTGGCCTCTCAATGTCTAGTCAATATGTAATAATGAAAGTATCTCCTACATGGGTTTCTTGGTCTTGTAGCATGCCAACAATCGCTATCCTTATGACCCCATTTATTGCAACAAAAACATGATAATCCATACCTTTTTGGTCTTTGATAATGCTTGTTAGATTGGTTTCTTGGTCCCCCAAGAATTGGAGTGAATATGGATGGAGGAATCATCTCTTTCCTGCCCTCTTCCAATATTCTACAAGCATATTTGAGTGGCTTGTTGCACATGGATTCTTTTATGGTTCCTCTTTCCTTGATGAAAGTGGTTTGAGCTATAGTTGTGTTGGATTATTGTCCATTGAATCCTAAGATTTGATGCTTGGGCCTCTACTAAGCTACAATGGGAATCAAAATCCTTTGGCCTTCCTTAACTAGATCTTATCCATCATAGTTCATTTTCCTCATGATCTTGCAACCAATTCCTCTAGTGTGCTTCTCAAATTCACCAAGGTTATTGGAAGGAAAGTTTACCATGTTTTCCTCTGTCATGGTACTAGCTTTGGTAGTGGAAATAAAAGGCTCTTTCTTGGTCTCTTGGAAAGTTTTTTGTAGCTTCTTCAAGGCCTCTTCCATCACCGCCAAGTCATGGTATAGGTGAGGAATGACCTCAATGAACCTCTCTTCTTTCCAATTATTCAACTCAATGAATTTCTCCCCCAACTGGAAGAGATGCAATCTTCTCTTATCTAATTCTTCCCTCATGGAAGTGAAGGAATCCTAGCACTAGGAAATATTTGTATCCAACTCATTTACTCTCTGCCTCCAATATTGAATTTCTTATTGTATCTTCCTATTTGAGTTTCTCAACTCTTCCAACTTCTCTCTTATCAAATTTTTTCCCATGGAATATTCTTCAAGGTCTTTGGCAAACCTATTCTAATACCATCTAATCTGTAAATGATGGACCTATGACCTGTCTATTTCATCAATGCAGATTCTTTGAGAAATTTGTATTTTATTCTTTATTTTTTGGGTTGTTTACTACTTGGTTTACATTACTTGTGGTTGCTAGGACAATACCACGTAAGTTCCCAAACCGTGTCCAACACCAACAATGAATAAAATGATGAGTGGATGGAATTAATCATTCAATAGAGAACAAAAAAGCAGAGGGGTGAATTTAGATGAACATCAATGAAGAAAATGTTCTTTGGACGAATTTAGTAGCTCAACAATGGAGAAAAATGACCAGGGTGATTTTAAGCACTTGATATGAGATAGAAATGACTAGGCGTGAATTTAGACATCCAACATTAGATAAAAATGACCTGGGGCAAGTTTAGAAACCCAAAATTAGAGAAAAATTACCTTAGGGCAAAGGGAATATGCCCATCTAAAGGAAAATGACCCAACAATGATTAACTATGACTGGATTCTCAGTTGGGATGCCCCACACTAAGAAAAACGCCCATAGGGATATAAATTTTCCCAAGAACAAGGAAATTACATTAGCAATAAAATAAAATGCCCAGAGGAGGGAATACAATTCATGGGTGAGTGGAACCTTATTCAACAAGAAAAAAATCACAACTCATAGATGATTGAGTTAATGAAGCTTGCATCTATTAACTAGAATATAAATTTCAAGAAATAAAACTCAAACTAGAACAACAATATACCTCACAAATCAAATTTCAGCCACACAGTAGAAACAATAGAGATTTATTTTGCTTTGGAAATTCATTACAATAGGTGAGTTATGCATGCCCTGAAAACTCATATATTTTTACTCACAAAAATAAATATTAATTCCTTGGCTCATAGATGCCTTCGCTCATCATGGATAGGCTCCTTGAATCCTTCGACCATCGATCTTCAAGTAGGCTAAACTCTTTGAGATCACATCTATGAAAACTTCCCAATTTCTCCTTGTCTCCCTCCATTCATGTCATTCTTCACTACAACCCTCATTTTCAATGGGGTGGCTTTGGAAGTAAAACCATCACAATGGTTCATTTCTTCTTCCAAATTTTTGGGTGAGGATCCAAATCGGATCATATATGAATCCTTGGAAATTCTACATCCAAACCATAAATCAAACATGATTGAGGTTGAAGATAACATTTCCAATCAACCTATTATAGTTACATTGCCCCTAGTTTGGTGGAAATATTTCACTTGAAGAGAAGAAACTATGAGAAATAATGGTAGGTTCAACTAGATACTAGGACTAAAAGGAGAATTAATGAGATTGTCAAAGGTTGTACATTACATATGAATGATGTTAACATTATTTTGGACATGAATATAATCCTACTTGGCTCATATGAAGTCCTCATTAGAATGGATTGGTTGGATGTGAATCACGTTATTCTTATAATGCTTTAAACAATAAAAGTGTAAAAAAATGAAACCCATCACATGTTCATACCTTTAAACTTTTAAAAGTAAAATATGATTCATTATTTGTTTCATAATCAACAAAAGGTAATGAGTTATGAGAGTCATACCTAAATTATTCAGGGAGAATTGACTTACAATTCAGTTGAACGAATAATTGTTGAGCTCTAATATTTGATCCATCTAACCACAACCGCATGTGGAAGATCAATATCCACCCAATCAACCTCTCAGTAAACATAACTAAGATCCCCCAATACCTCAATCAACTACCTATTCCAACTTCCAAGCCTTTCCATCCAATTGCATAAGAAAAAGATGTCCCACTTATTTCTCCACCTTTATTCTATAAAATTACTTTTGTCCATCCATGCAAAGAAACTCCATTCACAGGTTTCACTTGTCATTGTGCAATTTAAACATTTTCTTAATTTAAATTTTCATCTCAAAATGCTAACATAAAATTCCTCCACAACTCCTACCAACTACCCAACCTGATTTAACCAATAAACTTAGATTCATTCAAAAGATATTAAAACCATGAAAACATGCAATAAATATGAATAATAAATCTATTTTAATCCTTCTCCATCTTAACTATTACAATGGAAGTTCAACCCCTTATAACTACTATCTCATATTTTCAAAAACAACTAATTTTAGAAAAACAACTAATTTTGGAAAAACAACTAATTTAGGAAATTCTCACATGACTCTAAAACTAACCAATAACTAAGAGATAAATATAGAGACACTATTTGTCACCTCAATTTTCTAATTAATTTCATAAACTAAGAGATAACTGATAATTAAGAATTTAAAAATTCTCGTAAAAACACTAAAACCCCAATTTGAGGTCTTATATGAAGGAATTTGGACCTAGAAAAGTGTTGAAACAATGTCTGATCTAAATAATCATATCGACATGGAAACAAAATTTTCAATATGCAAATCCTTGTTAAATTTTATCCCAACCGGATAATCAAGTCAAAAATTATGACCCTCGGAAAATCCTTGCATAATCCTTGCATTATTCTCGTCTCGTTGAAAAGAAATCAGCTCTTGCAGGTTACTATCTTCAAACTATTGCCACTTACTAGGATCTCGGTTTAGCAAGTCCCCCTCTGTAATCCATGTACTCTCTGTTGGCGTTGTGCCTTCCCACTAGACCATATATCAGTTGTATTGGCCTTGTCGAGTATGAAGGGTCTTCTTATCTAAAATATGCACAATCTTTTCCTTTTTCTTGCTCAAAATGGCCTATTTCCAATCCACCTCTACCTCATTGTCATCACTCAGATCGTCCCCATGGAATATATACAGATAAAAAATGTTAAAAACAAGGGAGATATCGAGATCAAATAGTAAATCTACCTTATAAGAATTGTTGTTGATTTTCTTGAGAATCTTGCAAGGACCAATATTCTTATACTTCAATTTGTGGTAGGTTCCTCTAGGAAACCATTCTTTTCGTTAATAAACCATCACCAAATCACCTTCATTGAATACCAGGTATGGTTAGTGAGTTTCTTTTATAATTATTTTCTATTCATTACTAGCCTTCATTTTTTGTCTCACCTGTTGCTGCAACTATTAAATGTGTTCCACAAATTCTTCCCCATCATCATTGATCATATCCCCCAATGATAACTGCACCAAATCTAGGACACCCATAGGATTTCTACCGTAAACAACTTGGCATGGAGATTTACATGTAGATCGATTCATTGAACTATTGTAGAAAAATTCTTCTTGAGGTAAAGCCAAATCCCACTGCTTTCAACTTCTCTCCAACAATGCTCTATAACATGTTTCCCAAAATTTGATTTTCTACCTCAGTTTTCCCGTCTGTTTGGGGGTGATAGGCATTGTTGAACTCTTCACATCCATGTTCCCACTGACTGGATTCTTCAAGTGTTCCACAATCTCCCGAAAATAATTATCAGACGTATAAAGATATTTTAATGCAGCAAACCCATTTACTTGATTTTCCATGGTTGTTAAAATAACAGTGCGCCGACTCAAAGCATCTACAACTTGATTCTTTCATCCTGATTTGTGATTCAGAACAAAGGTGTAGCCTTGTAATAAAGAGACCCATTTTTGATGTCTAATGCTAAATTTCTTTTGGGTTTTTACATATTTTAATGCAATGTGATCTATAAATAACACAAACTCGTTCGACACTAAATAATGGCTCCAATGTCGCAATGTTTGCACAATTGCATAAAATTTTGCATCATATGTGGAGTAGTTATTTCTTACCTCATTCAAATTTTCACTAAAGAATGTAATTGGTTTACGTTCTTGGCTAAGTACAGCTCCAATGCCTACATGTGAAACATCACAGTCTACCTCAAACACTTTATCAAAATCCGGTAAGACTAATATGGGTGCCTCAATTACCTTCTTCTTTAGAAACTTAAAACTTTCCTCAGATTCATTGGTCCACATGAATGTCTTGCCTTTGGTGCAATATATTATGGGTGCTACAATACTCCTAAAATTTTGAAGAAATTTTCGGTAAAAGGTATCCAACCTATGAAAATTTCTTACCTTTTTTATGCTCCTAGGACTAGGCCACTCCAAAATTTCTCTGACCTTCTCTGAATCCATATTGAATCCTTCTGTCGAGATAACAAAACCCAAAAATACTAAACTTTCTTGCAGGAACTTACATTTCTTCAGGTTTTCATAAATTTGATGTTTTCTCAATGCATCCAATATAATTTTTAAATGTTGTATATGACCTTCTTTGTTGTTACTGAAAAATAGGATGTCATAGAAATACATGACAAAAAACTTACCAATATAAGGTCAAAGCACAATATTCATCAATCGCATGAAAGTAATAGGTGAAATGGATAGCCCAAATGGAATCACCATCCATTCATATAGTCCATCCCTGGTCTTGAAGAAAGTTTTCCATTCATCCCTTTCGCGAATGCAGATCTAGTGGTATCCACTTCACAAATCAATATTACTAAAATATTTAACTTTGGCTAGCAAATCCATCATGTCGTCCAAGTGCGGTGTAGGAAAATGATATTTGATTGTAATTTTATTAATTTCTATGCTATCTGTGCACATCCTCCATGTATTATCCTTTTTGGGAGTCAACAATGCTGGTACAACACAAGGACTCATACTTTCTCTTACCAAACCTTTCTTTATAAGTTATGTCACTTGTCAGTTCAACTCTGCATGTTGTGTAGGAGTCATCCTATAGGATTCTTTATTAGGTAAATATGATCATGGGATTAGATCAATGTGATGGTGAATATCCCTCTTTGGTGGAAGACCATCAGGTAGTTCATTAGGGATAAGACCAACATATTCTTCTAGTAACTTGGTCACTTCAGTAGGAATTAATACATCTTCCACAACTCGTTTTTGCATTATTAATGTAAAGAATAATCATTTTTCCTTCATTTCCTTAACAAAATCTCTTTCTGACAAGATATTCTAAGTTTTTCTCTCATCGTTGAGGGGAAATAAGATGAATTTTGATCCATCCTTCCAAAAGGTGTAGGTATTTTTTTTCATTTTTTAAATTAATATGAACTAACAACTAAAAACAATTTAAACATCTCTTCCACTCATTGTAATAACACTTTACTAATAATATCATATATATACTAATATCTCCATTCTAATTATTAACTTGATAAATACATTTAAAATTTGAAATTATTTAGAAGATCTTCATTTTAATAATTAAATTGATTTTCATGTAAACTTATTTAGAAGTGTTAATCATTAGAATTAAATTATAATTAATAGATCTCTTCTCTAACAAAGTTAAGGAAATTAATACAACATTGTCTAAAGTCAAGTGAAGACCTTTACAAAAATGTGGGTTTATGTGAATAATACTAAACCATAGCCTGCAAATCGTTTTCCTAATGTAATTATATGAGTTGTACAAGGGGTATGTGTTGTTCCTTGGCATGTCTAAAACACAATGCTTGAATGCATGCCTCCTCCCTTGAATTCCACATTGGTTATCTTCTTCCAAAATCAAACACAAGTTTTCTGAAAGTAAATTGGTAGATCATGAAAATTTATTCTTTTTAGTTCAGTTCATACCAACATAGGCTTTGCATGGTTTAAAGTGTTTTCTACTACTATAATATATTCTCAAATAAGTTTTGCATGGTTTAACATGTTGTCTACTATCATATATTCTTAAATAGATATGCAATGGTACAATCTTGTATGTTTGACTGTTCACTTTTTTCTTGTCCATCTATTGAGTTTGCATATTCTTAAATATATTTAAACAACAACGCATTCTATGAGTTTGCATCTATGATCTCATATGCCTATATTTCCTTTACTTTTTCCTTTACTTTTTTTTTATTAATTAAGTGCATCTATGTAAACCAATTTATTTAGCAGATTTCATGTGCATTTCTTTCCTAAATAGTTTTTCCTTTAATTTTTTTATTGGTTAAGTGCATCTACGTAACCAACATAATCATTAGTAATTAGAAAAAAATAAAATAGAATATGCTAAAATCTGCTAAAAAAATATATATTTTTTTCATTAGTAACTAGAATCTGCTAAAATTATTCTGCCAAAATCATTTGATGATATGTCAATAGAATCATATTTTTGACAGTCCACAGTGAACATAAAATGAAACATTTAAATTAAGAAAAGTATTTAAGAGTTTGATGCTTAATTTAATGCATTGTAAAAATGAGAATATATACACAACATTAGTTCATTACTAGTTAACTTTGCCACTTTTTGACAATAGAATCATAGTTTTGACAATACACAGTGAACATAAAATGAAACATTTAAATTAATACATAGCAGAAAAATATTTAAGAGTTTGATGCTTAATTTAATGCATTGTAAAAAAGAAAATATACAAAACATTAGTTCATTACTAGTTAACTTTGCCTTTTTTTGACAATAGAATCATAATTTTAACAGTACACAGTGAACATAAAAAAAAACATTTAAATTAATACATAGAAAAAAAGTATTTAAGAGTTTGATGAGCTTAATTTAATGCATTATAAAAAGGAGAATATACAAAACATTAGTTCATTACTAGTTAACTTTGTCACTTTTTGACAATAGAATCATATTTTTGATAGAACACAGTGAACATAAAATGAAACATTTAAATTAATACATAGCAAAAATGTATTTAAGAGTTTGATGTTTAATTTAATGCATTGTAAAAAGGAGAATATGATGATGATGATGATGATTAATGTCCACTAAGACCTAATTGGTCTATCAGACCTTAAGAGGGTAAGTGATTACTTGTGATTCTTTAGAATTTTGTTTCTGTGCTTGAAAAGAATTAAGAGAAGCTTTCAAAGATCACCATACTTTTGTTGAGTTAAGAGGTTAGGAAGGTTGGTAGTGTGATCAATATTTTGAATATGAGATCTAATATGGGTATAGGCTGGACAATCTAAGAGAAAGTGCTTTTCATATTCAACCTTATTAGTGTAACAAAGGTGACACACTCTTTCATCCCATGGCATTTTAGGAATTGACCAACGCCCAGTTTCACTATGGAGCTCGTGAGAATTTGTTCTTATTTTAGCAATGTTTTTTTTTTTATTTACACTTGGCAAAACATATAGATAATTTTGGTCTTCTAGATTAGGGTTGATTACATATTTATAATACCTTAATTTTCCGTTTTCCTCTAACTCTTTATCACACCACATTTTTTCCTTAAATTTTGATTTGACGTTTTTTTAATAGTATATTAATTCTGCAAAATGGTTTATTCCATGATTCCCCAATAGTTTAGCTAAGACTGGGAGTCTTTATGCCATCCTCGCTTGAGTCGATGGTGGTTATGACTTGATTTGGAAGCAATTTTAGGTAGCCTCTTGTCTTCCATGTTGTTTAAATTGTTCTTATACATTAGGTATCTAGTCATAGCCATGGTCTCAATGGAGGAGAGGCTTGTTTCTACGAGGAGGATGGGATAGGGTGTATTTCCTTTAATTTTGAGATTATAGGTTATAAAATTCTTTTGTATTTGCTCTATCTTTCTCCAGGATTCACGAGAGATACTACAGCCTCAGAATTCACATCCATAAAGAATAATAGGTGGAACAAGAGTCTCAAAGAGGAGTTTCTTCTTATCCCAACTCCAAAGTTCAACTGATTTACAATTGTTTTCAAGCCCATAATAAAATTTCCATCCCCCAATAATCCTTTTCTCAATGCTATAATTCCAATTAAGCTTGTGGTGAATATCAATTCCAAGATATTTGTATGAATTCACTTCTTCTAAGTTGTTGTTATCATATACCAAGGTATCATAAGGGATCTTATTGTATTTAATAATCATGACCTTACTCTTATCAGTATTAATAGTCATACCCATATTGGAGAAAAACTCCTTGAGGATTCTTAGTTGGTTTTCAAGATCATGGGGACTTCTTGCCATAAGAAAAATATCATCGGCATAAAGAAGAAGATTGATGACTATACCAATTACTATTTAACTTTTGTTCATTACTAGTTAACTTTGCCACTTTTTTTCCATCAACTTTGAGAAATCAAATATGAGACAATAATTGATATTTTGAATTCCAAAATTATGAAATATATATATATATATATATATATATATATATATATATATATATATATATATATTATAATCAAATTCTGAATAGTTACACTGTAAAATACATAAGTTCCACATCCATTTTAGGATGATAACAAAAACTAAGACATTTAACTCCAAAATTTTGGACTCTAAGCCATCGCTTTAAGATATATCACTTCATACATGAAATTCAAACATGTGCGAAATAATACAGAATTCAAAAATTGTGATTAAAACAAAATTGACATACATACCAAAAGAGTTAAGTGTCATCCTCCAACATACTATTTCCCACAAAATGTATTGTAAACATATTTTCCACCAAATATAATTTAGACATCTGTAAAAATAAAAAACATAATAAAAAAACAAATAACACATATTAGCATATATACTGTAACTAAATATTAAATAAACAATAAGAAATAATAACATAACCTACCACAATTAAACAGATTTAAGATTTAGTTACTCTCCAATTAAGAGTACATTATTTAAACAATTTGTAAATCTTATCTAAAATCTTAAAAAATTTAAAGAGAAAAATTATGTTCTTGGTAAAAAAAAAATTGAATTAGAGTTAGATAATAATCTCAAAATAAATATAGAATTGTGTAAGAAGAAAATTCACAAATCTCCATATTAAGTCATTCTTCCAAATAAATACTTATCTTCTTGTGGATAAAGTCCAAAAGCCTTCAGGTGAAATTCTCCTTGTGGATAAAGTCTCAAATCCTTCAGAAACTCTCATCTCAGGTGATGTTATTTGATCATATTTACACAACAATAAAATACTAATCTCCTAAAAAGTTAAATAATTCTCTCTTCTTCTTCTGCAGTGGTCATATAATCAAATTCCACGATGCCCTTTCAAAGTAAAGGACTCATAAATCTCCATATTAAGCCATTCTTCCAAAAAACTACTTATTATCTAAAAGTGTTCACAAATCTCCATTTTAAAAACCATTCTTCCGGAAAATACTTATCTCCTCTTTCTTCGATGGAATATATGTTCTCATTTAATCTTGCATGTACATGAAGAAAACACAAATCTGCACATGTATATTAAGTGATTCTTCAAAAACCATTTAAATGGGATGTATTCATATTATCTATATAATGAAATGTTCTTTGAAATTATGTGAGCTAGCTCACATATACAATATGTGTGAACTTATTTGTAAATCTAATTGAATGTTGGTTTTTGTGATTAGTAACCAATTTGGTTAAGAGTTTGAAAATACCCTGGCAAGAAGGAATTCACTTCGTTTTATTTAGAAAAAAAAAAATTGTCCATACTATGCCATTCTTGGACAAGAAATCAATGAATGCAATCGAGGAAAATTTAGAAACGTTTTCTTTTCTGATGTGGGATATAATCTATTCTCAAATATTCAAACATGTTCAAGTTCAAAATTAGGTCTTCATCATGATCTAACCTTAAATAAGTTTGAATGTACACCATTTAAGACAACGATAAACTTATTCAGGGGTTCTATATATTTCAAAATAATTGATCAAAGCATTGAATAGGAAAGGCTAAACTAAAAATTTGAGAAAACAAAAATTTGATAAAAGTCAAGAACATACATTTATGAATCATCCTGAATGGACACATCCTACCCTAATATGAGTGCTTCCTTTGCTTCCTCAATCCCAATSTCCCTCCCGAGCACACCCTCATGTACTCTCTTCTCCACATTAGACTATATAACACATTTCAAATTTGAAAATTTGAAAAATTATATTTAAATGATTATAACACATTAAATTTAAATGATTTTAAGACATTAAATGATACATGTGAACTCTCACCCTCTTCAAACTCTCCCAATGAGAATTGAGACAAGCCTGCCCAAGTAGTAGGAGATGGAATAGGGATCTGTGAACAACAAAACTAAGACCTAAATCTAGGATTCAATGTGTTCACAATTATACAAAATTATAAATGTTGTTGATCTCTTATTCAAAAGAGTGGAGATTGAACAACTATTAAAAAACACATACCTGATTCAACCCATCCAAATCTAAACTTGTCGAATCAAGTCCCCTACCTACTGGAGATTCATTTAACATATCTCCAAACTGCAATTAATGGCAAGAAGAACTCAATTATTTCTATAGATATAATGATATCTAAATCTAGAACTAGAAGTAAACTATCTTAAAGTGCGTAAAACATTTTCTAAATAGAACACATACCAATCTGCGGTTCAGGTCATCATTCTGAATGACCTTCTTCCAACCATCCCTTCAAAATTTTGCATACTCCAAAACATCTTTTGCTGACATTGTATCTAAATCCGCATCTGTTTTATAAACAAATGTGGCCTAGGAATTGACTTCCTCTCACTGACGGTTCATGCCAACATCAACACCATAAAAAATAGCTTCCAAATTTTTCTCGATTGCAGTCTTGACCTCTTTTCCAACCTCTGATGTAGATTGCAACTCTGAAAGTGAAGAAAATTCCCCTGTTGGGCGAGGTACTAAAGGTTGTGGAGGCCTCGACAATGTCGCACTTCGATATGCCCATTTTCGATCATATGTACGTCATTTACCAGTCCCATAATATTTGGATGGTAGACTAGTATAATCAGGGTGCATGTGCAAGAAAAACTGTGGAAAAAAGTGTCTTGCAAAATAGTGTGGAACCTCATGGTTCTACAACAATTTCCCATATGCCGCCAAAAATCTATTATACAGATGTCCTGCAAAGTTAGGGTGCTTAAAATATTGCACCTTCAACATCTTCCGCTTTGGGCCCTCTTTGAAATTGAACATGGAAATGGTGTCTTATTTTGAAAATCTATTTTTTACTGCCTCCCATTTATCAGGACCCATCACCTCTGACATTTGCCGCCTCATTAGATCGATAAAACTGTTAGTGGTTGGCCCCATCTTCTGATATGCATCCATAAAGTTTTCCAATGAATGCAAAACAATTTGCAAGATTTTTTTTCTCTCCTGAGGGAGTTCGAGGACCACAAAATCATTTTCCAACCTCTTTTTAACACCTGAGCATCGCTCAAGCGTCATTGTTGCAGTATTTCCTTCCCAGAGAAGTTCACCACCAACATTTGAAGGATAGGTGGACGTAGGCATGTAATCTTTTGTTTTTTGATAACGCAGCCTCCTAAATCCGCCTTCACCCTCTACACCGACATTTGAATCTTCGTGACAACCACTCTGTCTTTCATTGCTGTCCTTTGCTCTAAATTGATTGTCTACACACACATTTGAAAGTAACTTCAAGATTTAACCTCACATAAATTTAAATATAGAAAAATACAACAAAAATAAACAAAATCAAAGAAAATTACCAGAAATATTCTCGTCCAGAGGTATTCTCTACATTCTCAGGTGTAGGAGTATCTATGTGCAACCTCTCTAAGAAGGTTGTATCCATAACACTTGTTTGAGAAGGTTCTACAGTTGATCTATTCAGAGACTCGTTTGAAAATCTCCTCTAATGAGATTGTTGTTGCTCACTCGGAGTCTCAGTCGAAGAAGGAGTTATTGTTCTTCCTTCTTGGGATAACCTAGATCATTTGTGAGGAATGTTTGGAGAATCCCGTGTCTACATCTCTCCTCAATATCTATCCATAATGCAAAGTTTATCAATAAAAATGCAGAGATGTACCCAAGTTCAAGCAATTAAAAATGGAGAGATAAATCGAAGTTTTAATCAATCAAGCTGCAGAGCTACTTTCTCATTAGAAGGTGGAAAGACTAGACATTCAACGATGAATCAATAAACTCAAAGATAAGTAAGGGTTCCATATACAACATGGCATTTTCTTATCCTTCACTCATCATCCATGCACAAAAAAGCAGGGCATTTGAATATATAGGTATTTAAACACCAAAGTGACAACCGTCGATTCGGCTGCTGGCTGACTGCTCAGGCATGGAATGATGACTAAAGGGATAAGTGACAGAAGATAAAACCACAATATTTTCATAATAATCAATAAAACCCACACATAGAAATCATTGAAATCAAAAGTTGGGTTCGCCAAGGGACTGTCATTCAACTCAGAGTTTTATCATTCACAATGTACATTAAAGAAGAAGACACAAATACTAGACATTCATCCATGAATCAATCAACTCAAAGATAAGTAATGGATCCATAGACAACATGGAAAATTCTTATCCTTCACTCGTCATCCATGCACAAAAAATCAGGGAATTTGAATCTATAGGTATTTAAACACCGAAGTGAAGACCATCGATTCGGCTCCTGGCCAACTGCTTAGGCATGGAATGATGACTAAAGGGATAAGTGAAAGAAGATAAAACCACAATCTTTTCATAATAATCAATAAAACCCACACATAGAAGTCATTGAAATCAGAAGTTGGGTTTGCCAAGAGACTGTCATTCAACTCATAGGTTTATCATTCACAATGCACATCAAAGAATAAGACGCAAAGACTCGACATTCAACCATGAATCAATCAACTCAAATATAAGTAAGGGGTCCATAGACAGCATGGAAAATTCTTATCCTTCACTCATCATCCATGCACATAAAAGAAGGGCATTTTAATCTATAGGTATTTAAACACCGAAATGACAACCGTTGATTTGGCTCCTAACCAACTACTCAGGCATAGACTGATGACTAAAGGGATAAGTGACAGAATATAAAACCACAATATTTTCATAATAATCAATAAAACCCACACATAGAAGTCACTGAAATCAGAAGTTGGGTTCGTCAAAGGAATGTCATTCAACTCATAGGTTTATCATTCATAATGTACATCAAATAAGAATATGTAAAGACTAGACATTCATCCATGAATCAATCAACTCAAAGATAAATAAGGGGTCCATAGACAGCATGGAAAATTCTTATCCTTCACTCATCATCCATGCACAAAAAAATAGGGCATTTGAATCTATAGGTCTTTAAACACCGAAGTGACGAATATCGATTCGGCTCATGGCCGACTGCTCAGGCACATACTGATGACTAAAGGGATAAGTGATAGAATATAAAACCACAATCTTTTCATAATAATTAATAAAACCCACACATAGAAGTCATTGAAATCAGAAGTTGGGTTTACCAAGGGACTATCATTCAACTCAAAGGTTTATCATTCACAATACACATCAAAGAAAAAGACACAAAGACTAGACATTCAACCATGAATCAATCAACTCAAAGATAAGTAAGGGGTCCATAGACAACATACAAAATTCTTATCCTTCACTCATCATCCATGCACATAAATGCATGACATTTGAATCTATAGGTCTTTAAACACCGAAGTGACGACCGTCGATTCGGCTCCTGGCCGACTGCTCATGCAAGGAATGATGACTAAAGGGATAAGGGACAGAAGATAAAACCACAATTTTTTCATAATAATCAATAAAACCCACACAAATAAGTCATTGAAATCAAAATTTTGGTTCACCAAGGGAAATCAATTCAGAAAAACAACAAACAAGTGGATTCATTAAAAGTTCCCTATTGTTGGATCCACTAAAAAAACGTATTAGAACATTTCTTTAAGATTCCAAGTAAAAGTTCCCCATGGTTGGATCCACAAAGACCACATATAATGTAATGCATTAGAATCCCCAAAACAAAGAGTTTAATCTTCATAACCTCACACACCCATGTTTTAATCACAATGACGTGAAGGTATTGCATGAACATCGATTATATGCCATTGCTTTAAACTTCCCATTAGCATTGTTTAAATGTCATTGAGTTTTTATACTAAATCATTTGTTGTCATGTTACATGGGATGGGTTTGAGGGATGTTCGTATTCCTAATATAAATTAAGATGAGGTGGAGAAAATGTAATATTTTTTATAATGTTATATTATATAACATATGAACTATGCAAATGCTATATTATATATTTGGATCACTTGAGAGATTTAAGGAAAAAATGTTGGGTAGTTGTGGATATAGTTGAGCTCAATACATAACTGTGAAATATTTTATGGTCACCTAAAGTTACATAAAGGGACCTAATTTTACTATAAACTAAGGGATTTCCACTAAGGGATACATAAAGGAACCTAATTTTACTATAAACTAATGGATTTTCATTAAGTGATTTCCACTAAGGGATTTATACCTAATTGTTACATTAAGGAACCATATTTCCACTAAGGGATTTCTTAACTATAAACTCCCTAACTCCCTTTCTTGATATAGTTTATGCTTTATTTGTTGTTGACCTTGAAAACAATTGTAAATCGTATGAATTTTGGCTCTAAGAAAAAAATAAATCCATTTTGAGACACTCATCAATCTTGTTATATTATATATGGATTTGAAGATTTGGGTTGTAGTATTTCTATATAATCATGGAGAAATACTCAGAAAATTCAAAAGTGTTTATAATTTATAATCTTATAATTAATATCATACAACCTATCCTATCCTCATATAATTAGTTATTTCCCCATTAAGATAATGACTAAAACTAGGTACCTAATGTACAGGCACAAGAGACTACTAACATGAAAGAAAATATGCTACCTATGATTTCTTCAAACTCTAGTCAAAGCCACCTATGGCTTAATGGGAGTTGGCATAAAGAGTCTATGGTTTGGAAGATAAGACATATCAAAAGTGACTATTGAATTTGGTTGTTCTAGAGACTGAAAAAATTGAAATTCAATCAATGAATGTTGATCGGATGAATTTCAAGGAAAAACCAAATCTACACAAGTAGGTCACTAATGTATTACACAGAGATGTGACCAAGAGTCATGACAATATGTAGGAAATGTGAAGCATAGGGGGAGATTTACTTACCCATTATCATTAGGTCTCACTAGATGGTTTCAAGATCTGTTTTATCAATCTAGTCGAAATATAAATGACTCTCGACAATGAATATTTATTTCTCTTGTTATGAAATGAAGAACACAAAAAAATGCAAAAGCTAGCGTGAATTACATAATCATGTTAATCATTGAGTTTTTGAATGAAATTTTTGTTTGAGGCCTTAACTAAGGGAGCATATATCTGGGAACCAAATCCAATATATGGCCATCCATGCCCAAAGTAGTGTGGTTGGATGAAATACATT
>WSFP011372399.1:0-31026 GCA_009831015.1 Picea engelmannii
TTTTCCCTCTATATTTTTGAGATTTGTGTCTTCTTATTTTCTTCAAACTTCCACCTATCAAATTTTATGCTCTGTTATGTGAGAATCCATGCCCAATGGACTAGTTATTTGATCTCAAAGATCAACTATTATAAATTCAATTTTTTGCATGATCTTTTATTAATCTTGTCTACCCAATCCTTTAATTTTAAATCTGGCACATGTGCTTAATTGTTAGAACTACTATTTAGTGACAGTGGGCAACTAATTGATCTATATCTGATGAGGGAGCCCCCTCTGGTATAAGATCCAACTTGTGGCCTAAAGTTGGTTTAAATATCCCTTGGCATGGTTTTTAGATAGCCACGAACCATATCGAGTTACAACAAGTTCTACGATGTATTATTCAAAAAGGGGTCTTGCACAGGGGCAGACCCAGGGTTCAACTCTTACAGCGCACCAACAAACCTTAACTATTGGCCCTTTTGGAAACACCTGCGAAGCAGATGCAGTCTCACCCAAAATAGAAATAGGGGGTTGCATGGCACAGGTGTCTACAACTAGAGGAAATGCAAAGTGGATCTAGGACAACCACACACAACAATCTAGTTATTCTTTATCTCACTTAAGCCTACTTCACAAGTTACATCTCAGATCTAACACAACAATGCAATAACAGTATATCAAATGACAAATAACACAACATCAATCACACAAAACAACAAGATATACGTGGTTCACCCTCTCCCTAGGGCTACGTCCACAGAATTGTGTTTCTTTACATATTATATGAAAACATATAGTTATATCTATGCACTTAGCTTGCAGATCTCTCTCTCTTCCTCTCATCCCTCCTTGCGCACCCAATAACAGGGTTGATCTTCGCACCCAGCTGAATATCTTACAATATAGTCTCACACTGTTCTCTACAACAACTCTTAGCAATGAACAATAACAACCATAATATCAACAACCAACCTAGAACGAACCCTCTCAGGTCTTCTAGACCTTTATTTATACATTACATGGAAAAAATTTAGGTGTCAAAACCTTAGATCCAAAACCCTAGGTCAACTTGACCCGTGCTTTAAGGGCTTCGTCAGCTTGTCTTTCCTTCTTTTCCGCGAGGTGCTCCAAAGCACTCGTTGATGTCTTCTTCCGCTTGCTGAGTTTTCCACAATCCATCTTCCTTGCTGCTTTGTCTTCCTCGATCTTCTCTTCCAACGACTAGCTTTTCCTTCCTTTTCTCCTTCTTTTCCCACTTCGACCCTTCCTCGGTTTATGTATCTTCCGCGTGGTTCGTACTTCACCTTTTTTCCTTAATCTTCGATTCCTTTCATATCCAAGGGCCAACATGCCCCCAACACTCACATGTGACTCGTCCCGAGTCACTGCAAGACTAAACCTTCTATTTTTCTTTGACTGCAGACTGCACAGAGTAGCTTGTGCTTTATGCTCGGTCCCTCCCTTCCTTGTGTAGACTGTCTTTTCTATGTCTGGTACCCAGTTTCAACTGCACCTAGTACCTAGACCCTTATTTTCTTTTCTTTTACTGCAAGTTGTGAGGCAGCTGGTTGTCATAATATAATTTCAACTGTCTCCCATTTACCAAACCTTCTTTCCATTATCCATTAAGGGTCTTCAACTACGCACCTCCTCCTTTTGTGATGTAGGCAACCTCAAATGGCCCGAGCCAATGTGTCCTGAACTTCCCTGGATGCTTCATGAACTTGTTATTGTATAAGAGTACCAAATCTCCCTACTTAAATGCTTTTCTCCTGATGTGTCTGTCATGATAATCCTTTTCTCTTTCTTTCTGTACATGTTGATGAAATCCTGCGATGAACCTGTCTTCCTCTAGTTCCAGTAACTACTCAATCCTATGTTGAACAACGCTTGTGTCATCCATACCTGTAAATGTTGCAATGCTTAAACTAGGAACCAAGTATTCCATAGGTACCACTGCTTCCAAGCCATATACCAACTTAAATGGGGTATGTGTTGTTAACTTCTTGCAAGCAGTTATGTAGGCCCATAATACTGTTGGAATTCTTAAATCCCAATCATCTCTGTTAACACTACAAACCTTAGTCAGCATTATCTCCAAGATCTTATTGAAAGCTCCGACTATACCATTCGCCTGTGGGTGTATGGAATACTCTTCTGATGATGAAATTCAAATTCCTTAGTCAAGGCTGAACAATAGTTTTTTTGATGAAGTGTGTGCCTTGGTCACTCATGAGGATCTTCGGGCATCCAAACCTTGTTATGATATCCTAAAAAATGAACCGTGCAGTTGTAGTTGCACTACAATCCTTAACTACTCTTGCTTCTACCCATGTGGCCAAATACTTTGTCGCAGTGATAATATATCTAGCTCTTGTACACCTTCCTGGTGGTTTAATAGGTCCCACAAAGTCAATGGCCCATTTCTCAAATACTTGTAACGTTAATTGTAGTGCTAAAGGCATCTCATCTCTTCGAGAAGGCTTTCCTACTCTTTGGCATACATCGCAGGCTCTATAGTACTCCTTAGCTTCCTTATGTAAAGTAGGCCACCAGAGGCCATCTCTGGGAATCTTCTACGTTGTTTCTTTCCCTGCATAATGTCCTCCTGCGATGCCTTCATGCGCTTCTGCAAGAACCAATGGTCTTTCTCTCTCCATAACACATCTCCTCAAGATCTCATCGGGTCCCATATTATACAACTGTCCAATTATAAGTTGAAATTCATATGCGCGGACTACCAACTATTTCTTCTGAATGATTGTGTACTCATGAGGTACCATTCCCATGGACAGGAACTGAACTATCTCGGCGAAGTGATCATTGACTTTCCTGATGGCCAACAACTGTGCATCTGGAAGTGTATCCTCCATACTAGTAGGTTCCTCTCCATGTTCCAACCTAGATAAGTGGTTAGGCCCTTTATTCATTCTTCTTGGTTTGACCATAATCTCAAAATCACACTCCTGAAATAGTAGTATCCATATGCATATTCTCCCCCCCAACACTGGCTTGTTGACTAAGTATTTTAATGCAGAATGATCAGTGAACTTCTTAAAATGTCCTCCCAACAAATAGTGTTTGAATTTCTGCAACGCATAAACCATAGCCAAGCCTTCTCTTTCAGTCGTAGTGTAGTTCCTTTCAGCTGTAGAAAGCTTCCTGCTAGCAAAGGCTATGGTGGTCAATGTCTCATGTACCTGGTTGTGCTAAAACTGCTCCTAATGCAATGGACGAGGCATCAACATGAACATTGAACTCCTTACTCCAATCTGGGAAAACCAAGATTGGCGCAGTGGCCCTTTTTTGCTTTAGTGTGTCGACGCTCTGCTAGCATTCTTCTATCCATTGGAACTTGTTGTCTTTCTTTAATAGCTTCACCATAGGTGTTGTTATCTTTGCATAACCTTTAATGGACTTTCTTTAGTATCTAGTGTGCCCCAATGCATTGCGCAGTTGTATGACTGAAGTAGGGGGAGGTAGATCAACAATGATGGAAATCTTGGAAGGATCGACCAATAATCCTTGCTTACACACAATATGCCCTAGCAACACTCCAAAGGGTGAAAAGAAAATATTTTTTTTTTAAATTCAGGGCAATCTTACATTGCCTACATTTATCTAACATCAATCTTAAACATTTAATATGGTCTTTCAGTAAGCTAAAGACAGTCTAATCATCAAAATAAGCTTCTAGGAACTTGTGTAGAAAGTCCTTAAATGCTTCGACCGCTGCCCTGGAAAAGATGGGTGGTGCATTCTTCAAGCCAAAGGGCATCACAGTGTACTGGAAAGAACCCCATTATGTTGCAAATGTGGTCTTATGTCAATCTTTCTTAGCAATTTTGATCCGATGATAACCTGAAAATCTATCTATGAATGAGTAGACCTCCTATACTCCTACATTATCTAAAACTTCATCAGTAAAGGGTGTAGGGAAGGGGTCATGTAGGCATGATACATTCATTTTCCTTAAATCTACACAAATTCGGATTTCTCATGTCTTCTTATCTTGGACCACCATAGGGCTAATTCATTCAGATTCTTCAATAGGTTCTATGATTCTTGCTTCTAACATTCTGTCCAATTCAATCCTAACTTTCTGCTTATATTTGGGATTCAGTATATAAGGTCTCTGTTTGATAGGTCTTGTATCTGGTCTCAAAGGTATCTTCATTTCTCCCATGGGCACTTTAATTCCCTTCATGTCTGTGAACTTGGTTGAAAACAAGTCCTGATATTCATGCAATAGTTATGTGATCTTGTTGATAGTAACATCATCCCAATAGTCTCCCACATTTTCTAGCTTAGGTGCTTGCTCTGTTCCAATATTAACTTTCTTGATTTTAACAGGCTGTCCAACTAAGGGTAATTCAATCCCAGGCCCTTCTATGTCTCTGTGACCTTCAGTTTCTGCAATGTTTACATCTCTAGGGTCATCATCCTCATCAGCATTAATATTGTAACAATCATGTAACTGTTGAAGAGGTGCATTCCATTTATCTCCTTCTCGAGTAAAATGGAGGTTAGGTGCCTCCTCAAAGACCTTTTTTCTCATAGTTTATAAATCTTGATCTACTGTGGGGTACTGACTTTCAAATAAGAAGGTAGATATAAAGTTCTGAGTCATTCCATACCAGTCTGTAGTGATGAGCCGCAATTTTGCATGAAGATACCAATTTATAGGCGTAGTATCCAAGGTGTTAATGAACTTATGCACCCACTGTTCTTTAGGAATGTTGCCCCAGGCCTCCTCACAACTTCGCATGTGGTCCTTAGGACAACTCTGGCATGTGTAACGAACTTCACATCCTTCTGCCTGGTTCGAAAAGTGCATTGTCAATAAGGTGTGACACCGTGCCCACTCCACAATGTTCTTCTTATGTGCTCCCCACCATTTAGCTGGTGTGGCTTTCAATGCCTCATCCAATGCCAACATCCTTTGTTGTACTGGTACAATTTTCTCAAATTCAGCTATAAATGTCTCTAAGTGATTCAAACCATCAAACGTTGGAAGATTGCTTACTTCAGTGCCAATCCAGCAAACTGCTCTGGTTAATTTGGCACATCGTCGTGTGGAGACTTCATACATCCTGTTCTGCCAATTTTCTAATGCCTCTTCTAAATCTAATGAACATGCACTTTCACTTCTCCAATTAATATTTTTATCTGCTATAGGATTAATGTAATCATGTTTTTTTATTGTCAGTTTGTAAATGTTCTCCAGCTCATATGTGCGGTCTTCTTCCCTGATAGGTTATGTGTATCTGCGACCTTCATTCGAGTCCAGAGGTGCGATGACTTTAAGGCCATTACCCTCAAAGGTCAGTATTCTCTTCCTTAGGTCAAAACAAATCGAATTGTTGAAGGCCCAATCAATTCCTAACAGGGCAGGATAAGGACAACTATCATCAACAATTTCAATCACATTGAAATCTGCAAATGTCCTTATCTCGTCAATGTCTACAGGAACATTCTCTAGTCTTCGAAAGGGGCTCACCGCTTGTTGATTAGCCATCCTGAGCCTGATAGGAGAGTAAATCAATCTAGGTTTTCCCATCAGTGCCTAGGTCTGCTTCGTCATAACATTGACTTCTGATCCCAAGTCGAGGACCACATAGTCCACATCATAGTCTCCAATCTGAGCACTAAGGTGTAATTCCTTGTTTGTCCTTCTCTTTCTAGATACCTGATGTACTGATTTATTCAGCAGAGGATCGACCCTTCCTATCTCATATTGTCTCATCAAGTATTGGATCTCTTATACAACTCTTTCATCCTTAATCAAATTAATGCAAGTACATACGAATTCCATAAGCTTGCTTACCTCTTTTCCTTGCCTGGAAAACTGATCAAATGCCATTGGCATTTCACATTCCCTTACTTTTGGTTGTGGATTAGATGAAGAATATTTTCCTTCTACAAATTCTTTCCTTGCTTCCTCAAAAGTGTGCCTCTCTCTCCTTGGATCAAACAACTGTGCCTTCTCTGTAGCTTTTCTAATCCCTGATCCTTCTACAGTGAGACATGCCACTAGCGAAGTTCTGCATAGACCGACACTTCATCTACATCACCACGCGCAGGGATGAAAGTAAGGAGGAGATGCAGTCTTATTATAAACTAACTGATGAAGATATGGAGGAGATAACCAAAGAATGGCCAGCCGAATTCCTTGTACCGGTCGAAGATGTAGAACTCTCCGACCCCGACATCATCAGAAGTCCTTTGGTCACTCGGACTGAGTATGATGGATAGAGAAATGGAAATAAAAATAAGAAAAAGGAAGAAGTCTAAGACATAGAAACTGATGAGGAGGACAACGCATCAGATGAAAGTAGGCCTGACTCACCTGCAGGAGGAGGAGGAGACGAAGTGAACCAAGAAGAAGGAGGGGAAGATGAAGAAAATCAATACAAAGGTGAAGCCACACCACTGAAGGACCCCCTCACCACAACAGAAGCATCACAGAAGAGGAAGGTTTCCTCGGAGAAACCTTCGGCAAGAAAGAAGGCACGCGCCAACAAGCCTCAGTCGAAGAATGTGCTCACAGTGGATGATATTGATCTCATCATCACCGTCGTAGAAGATGCTTTAGAAGACATCTTGTAGAGACATGGAGCAAAGAAGGAGTCGATGTATGACAGAATAGAGAAGGAGCTCAAGGACATACAACAAGCTATCCATTCGAGTTGCACAGTCTCTACTACACCTTCCTCATCAGAAAGTGTAGAATTGGGAGATGAGCCCACCCAATTGTGAAGGTTAGTAGATGCGATAGAGGCTCGACTTCATCGAGCCCAGGAAGAAAATGAGCAGGCCATAGAGGCCTTGAAGCAAGAAAAGGAGGAGATCCAAGAGCAACTCCGAACTGCGCAGAAAGAGAAAGATGAACTTAGGGCGATGTTTGAAGAGGACAAAGAGAAAATCCAAAAAGAGAAAGACCAGCTGCTCAAGAGTAGCAGAGTTAGAACTTCAAGCAGTGTCGAGCACTCCATAAGAAGTGTGCGATCAGAGGGAAGAAGCTGTCAGGAATGCAGTAGAACGAATTAGGGCATTGGCCTCAGAGTGTAAAAAATTAAGTGATCAAAGTGCGCAGACCTATGAGAGCCTTGCAAAAGATCTGGAGCTAAGGAAATTGGAAGCACAACTCCAGGAGGCCAAGCAGAAGGCGTCCACCGTACAAGCACAGATGAAGTTGTTGATTGCAGTTGAGAAGTTGAAGAGGTCACAGGAGCAACGCGCAGTTCAAAAGCAGGTCACTGCCATCCAGAGCAAGGTTATGGAAGTGACACAAAGACTCCAGCCGGTGCAGGATGAAGTATGCACGCTTTTTGAAGAGATCGAAGGACGAATCTCACAGCTAGAACATGTGGTTGCGGCAGTGGAAAAGCACTTGGAAGGGCCTGTCACCGAGTAAGTAATTCAGGAGTTCATTGAGTAGGAGGCTCTAGCAAAGAAGCAGGTCGAGGCATCTCGAGATAAGCTCAAGGCCTTCAAAGTAGTGTTACCCAGATAAGAGTGACTTGGGACGAGTCACAGGTGAATGTTGGGGTTCTGTTGGCCCTCGACCAAATTTTGAGAGAACATTGGTTGTGTTTGACCATTTTTGGGACTTCGACAGGTTGGTCGAAGACAAAGCACCCAGGCGAAGTAGAGATCACGGGATCTCGCTTGTTTTGCGGGATTTTTGGGCTTTTATGGTCTATGTAATGGGTATGGGATGTCGCCCATGGGTGTACCCATGTTTAGGCCTTTTTGTAAATGTATAAATAGGGAGCTAAGCGATGTAAGAAAGTGTGTAAGTGTTAGCTATGTGCAAATACTAGAATTGGCTTAGTGCATGACTAGAGTATGTCAAGACTTGCATAGCTAAGTGAGAGTGACCGTAAGAGGCTTTGTACACAGACTGTGTAAGGCTTTGTGCCCTAACCTAATTCAGGGAAGGAGGATCTGGCGAGGTGCACACATATCTCATGTCCTTTGTGGAGTTATCTCAATGGCTTTGTGCACATGAGCAGAGGAATGTAAGAGGCTTGAAGACTAATAAAGAAGAAGAAGAAGTTGGTGGACGTAGCCCCACACTGGGGTGAACCACGTATATCTTGTGTTGATGTGCTTTGTGTAATGTTGTTCATATTATTTATGTATTTATCTGCTTAGTGCAATGATCTTGATGTATGATAGATAGATCTATGGATGCTTAGTGCTTTGTGTATGAAGAATGTGAGATTTAAGCTTATGTTATGTGCTAAGAGGTTTTAAGGGTTAGATCTTGATTGTTGTTGTGTTGTTCTGTATAAGGGTTAATCTGTGATGTGAATAAGAATCATAACCTAATGCATATTGTTGGCTAAGTGCTATGTTAGGTGTTGTGATCACATATATGTGTCCCAGCTAGGTTGTAGACACTTGATTCCTACAACCCCACGTTGCCTCTACCTTGGGTGAGACTTCATCTTCTTCACAGGTGTTGCTGAAAGGGCTGGTAGTTAGGGTTTTTTTGGTATGTTGTTGAAGCGTTGAACCCTGGATCTACCCCTGTGCCAACATGCAATCTTTCCTGGAGTCACTTTGTCTTCTCCTGTAACAATGCCTCCTCTAGTAATAACAACGACTTTGGGGTCTTCACTGCGAGGTTCTGCTGATATTAATTGTACTTTATGGTTTCCTCCTCGTCTCTCCTGGAGTTTGGGCAACAATACTGGACAATCTTCGATGACATGATCAAACGAGTTACAATAGTTTCAAGTGGTACAAGGGTTCTGACAATCCCTTGCCAAGTGTCCTGGCTATGCACAGTTATAACAGATGATTCGTCCTCTACCTCGACCCATGCCTCCACCTCGTCCTCTTCCTATGAATCCACCACGAGGGTTGAAGTTTCCTCTTCCTGGGGAGTTGAACTATGAATTATTTCCTTCTTGTTGTGTTTCTCCTTGAATTCTATATGTGTTCCTTGATCTTTCATGCAAGATATCATAGGCCCTACAATCCTTCTCATCATGTCCCACAGACTTGTAGAATGTGCAGTAAAGATTAGTAGGTGTTTGGACATACTTTTTCATATAATAGCATTCACCAGGGCGATGTCTCATTCTACATACCTCGCACCAGGGTACAATAGTCTGCTTCAAAGGACTAGGTGCTCCAGAGGCCAAGTATTCATGAAATAGGGGACAGTGCTCTTTGTCATGGCCCTCTTATTTACATCTGATACACCAGATATCTTCTCTTTTCTCTTTTCCTTTATGTTTCTTCATATCTTCGACCTGTAAAGATAAACTGGTTAATTGATTCAAGATTTGACTCATACCTGGGTTGGCTTCTCCCACAGGGGTTGCTTCTAGTTTCATAGAGATCTCCAATGCTTCAGCCTGGGAAGCAACCTTCTGTTGCATTAGAGGGACTCTGATGTGTGGCAAGAGAGCATTGATGAACCATTCTTTATTTTGTTCGTCTGGAATCTGAAAACTCAACCGACCTATCAGAGTCTTAAACCTCTAATCAAACTCCCAAACAATTCAATGACCCGCTATTTGATTTATTTCAGCTCTGTAATGCACTGTGACTTCGACTTATGTTTCTTGAATTCTGCACTCAACACGGTCTTGATAGCATTCAACGGTTTAGGTTGTCCAGGTCCTGAAACAAACTTCATATACCAGTTCAGAGCGTGATCCCTCAAGGTAGTACTAAACTGAGTTCTCTTAATAGATTTGTCATTGACCTGCTTGATACTCCATACAGGTTCGCATAAGAACCAATGTTTATCAGGATCTTCAGATCCATCTCCTCTAAAGATTGGTAACCTCATTTCATCTTCCATATATCTTCCTTGGCTTCTTAACTGAGTATGTACTAAATTTCTTGTAATAGTACTCTGATTGCTCTGACTACTCTAATTACTCTGGTTACTTAGGTTACTTAATTCTTCTAAAAAAACAGGAGGAGTAATATTACTTACTTTGACAGTAGGTGCAGTGCCTGAAGTTTATGGTTCTCCTCAGTGAAGTTCTTCGGTCTGTACTTCCTTTGTTCTTGCAGATTCTGAATGCTCTTTGTCTGTTAGATCTGCTTCTTCTCCACTGTAGAATCCTTTGTCTCCGTAGTTTTGCTTAAATAGGTTCGCAAGAGGAACCTCTCTGAATGATCTCCCATTGCGCGCGTGTCCAGCCTCTGTGTCACTGTCGCTGTCTGAATTCTTGAACATTAGCTTCACTGTATCTTCAGGATATTCTTCTCATGCAATAGCATCTTAATCCTTAGTTTTAAAAAGTGTAGGAACTTTCCTCTAGGTCCCTTAAAGAAGTACCTCTCTGCTTGGCTATACGATTCAACTTTGTCAATGGAAAACTCAGTAATGTACCCTCCAATAGTGCTATCAAACCATAGATCCACATCCCTAGACACAACGTTATCAACTCTCGTGACCTTCTTAATCAACATTGTTGTCCAAACCACAGGTGGTCTATATCTGATCTCAAATTGGGTATCTGCTAATCTAGCTAACCAATCATATAACTCTTTATGAATTCCTCCAAAGAAAATATTGTGTATGTTGGTGAAGATGTACCTTCCCAACCAGTCTTTTGTACTAACGCTAGGATTCTTGTTCTGGGCTTCAACGAAGTCCTTCTCTTGTTCTTCCATCCACTTCTGAATTTTTTTCTTCGATGGGAACCACCTTGACATTCCCTCAAAGATATCATTGCACCGGAAACATAACCATTTATTGGCACAGGGGAAGACCCAGGGTTCAACTCTTACAACGCACCAACGAACCCTAACTACTGTCCCTTTCGGCAACACCTGCGAAGCAGATGTAGTCTCACTCGAAGTAGCAATAGGGGGTTGCAGGACACAGGTGTCTACAACCAAAGGAAATGCAAAGTGGATCCAAGACAACCACACACAACAATATAGTTATTATGTATCTCACTTAAGCCTACTTCGCAAGTTACATCTTAGATCTAACACAACAATGCAATAACAATGTATCAAATGACAAATAACACAACATCAATCACACAGAACAACAAGATATACGTGGTTCACCCTCTCCCTAGGGCTACGTCCACAGAACTATGTTTCTTGATATATTATATGAAAACATACAGTTCTATCTACACACTTAGCTTACAGATCTCTCTCTCTTCCTCTCGTCCCTCCCTGCGCACCCAACAGCAGGGTTGATCTTCGTACCCAGTTGAATATCTTACAATACAGTCTCACATTGTTCTCTACAACAACTCTCAGTAATGAACAATAGCAACCATAGTATCAACAACCAACCTAGAACGAACCCTCCCAGGTCTTCTATACCTTTATTTATACATTACATGGTAAAAGTCTAGGTGTCAAAATCCTAGATCCAAAACCCTAGGTGCTAAAACCCTAAGTCAACTTGACCTGTGCTTTAAGGGCTTCGCCAACCTATCTTTCCTTCTTTTCCATGAGGTGCTCCAAAGCACTCGTTGATGTCTTCTTTCGCTTGCTGAGTTGTCCATGATCCATCTTCCTTGTTGTTTTGTCTTCCTCGATTGTCTCTTCCAACGGCTAGCTTTTCCTTCCTTTTCTCCTTCTTTTCCCACTTCGGCCCTTCCTCAGTTTATGTATCTTCCGCATAGTTTGTACTTTGCCTTTCTTCCTTAATATTCTCTTCCTTTCATATCCAAGGGCCAACAGGTGGCTACAACAATCTTAACTTAAAATGATTTCTTAGGCCCTTTACAGTTGGCATACAAAATGTACAACATTATCTGGTCAATGATGAAGGGTAGCGCCCCTAAATTGGCATGAGTTCTATGATGCATTATTCAAAACAGGGTCCTGCACTGGGTGGCTATGGAAGTCGTAACTTAAGATTATTTCTTAGGCCCTTTGCATTTAGCATATAGAACGTACATCATTTTCTAGCCATTGATGAGGAGTAATGCCCTGAAACAAGCATGAGTTCTACTATGTATTGTTCAAAAAGGGTTTTTGCAATGGGTGGATACAACAAACGTAACTTAAGATGATTTCTTAGGACCTTTGCAGTTGGCATACAAAACATATAGCACTGTTTGGCCATTAATGAGGGGTAGCGCCTCGAAACAGGCGTGAGTTCTATGATGTATTATTCCAAAAGGGGTCCTACACTGGGTGGCTACAACGGTCGTAACTTAAGATGATTTCTTAGGCCCTTTTCAATTGGAATAAATAATTTATAGCATTGTCTGGGCACTAATGAGGGGTAGTGCCCCGAAACATGCATGAGTTCTGCAATGTATTATTCAAAAAGGGGTCCTTCACTGGATAGCCTCAACAACCGTAACTTAAAATGATTTCTTAGGCCCTTTGTAGTTGACATACAGAATATACAACATTATTTGGCCACTTATTAGGGGTAGTGCCCTCAAACAAGCTTGAGTTTTGTGATGTATTAACTTTCCCCAAGAGGATAGGTTAGTCATCATATTCTTTTCAAATATTTTACTAATGTAATCATATAAAATGCTAAACCTAAAACACTAAAACTTTGAAGTCAAACCCTATAAGAAGGAAGGATTTGTTTGAGATTGATCGACCCTGAGGGTTTGAGGGTTTTAATAAATTTGAGAGTATATTCAAGAATTTTAATTGACACCTATATTTTGAAATTTGAATTGGAGTGAGTTAATAAGTTGACAATCTCAATTTTTCCATGGTTGAAGTTTAAAAATGGGGCAAAATTTATGGGACAAAATTCCATGGTTGAAGTTCAAAAAGAAGCCAAAAAGAAGCATGTTGAGTCTCTGGGATGGATATTGTAATGCTGCTATGTAAAAACATTGTATACTGTTGTATATAATCAAGAAACTTCCCCGTGGAAAAAAAAGTTCAAAAAGAAGCCAAAATCCTTAGGACAATTTCATTGTCAAAGTTTTCATCAATTAAGGAGAACTATAACTTCCAACAAATTTTTTCTTGAATTTAGGGGAGAATTTCCCTTAAAAAATAAATGAAACTACCTACATATTAAGTTACTCCTTTCAAATTTATAAAAGGCTATCTAATGGACTTAGACTATTTTCCTAATAAATGGTATCTTTTTTTAATTTCAAAAACATATTTTTCCTCATCACATATTCATGTTTTAATACATTTACATACTATGCAACAAAAATTTTCCTCTGAAACAACCAAGTTTTATTAGTCAATTTGAACTCTCTACACCTCTTACCCTCCCCCACATAATATATTTTTGTAGTCAAAATAAAATATCATAATCAATCAATCAATCAATCCAGGATGAATATAAAGCTAGGAGCTTGTGTTGTGCATCTATATATCTATCCATTTATTAGTGACAACACAAATTCTCAGAACAACGAATTGGGAAATCATTGAGCAAGGAGAAGAGTAATGATATACCTTGTCTTCTTTAAGTACCATTAAATTCCTCTTAATACATCTACTTATGCAGCTTATGACCATGAGAGGTTTTACTCTGAGCCCAACCCTTTGAGTGCTCACGGTGACCCAACAAAATTCATCGTCTCTGCAAGCTATAAATTCCAAAAATAATGATCCTGAGAACAATTACCATCATCATCACTTTGAAGCTAAAATGTTCAAACGGGTTGTGTACATGGATAATTGGCTCACTATAATATTGGGATCAGATAAATTCTATAGGAAGACCAGGGCGACTATAGCTTGTGATGTTGGCATGGGTGCATTAGCATTTAATGATCATCACGTTGATCTGTTTCGTCTTCTATGTGCGGCTCTACAATCGTCTTCACAAGTAAAATGTTCAGAGAAAGTTTAATCTAGGATGAAAGGGATGAATAAAAATAACAATAATGGCAAGATAAATCATCTTCAATCCAATGAGAACAGGGATATGGTCAATCATGGTTGGATTGGGGAAGAGGTAGTATAGTGGGCCCTTTGGAGAAAGTTACAAACTCAGTAAAACCCCTCCCTCTTGAAGTTTTTAAATGTGTCTGACCATACCACCGATTCTTTGGTTTTCATCAATAATCTAAGGGTCATTGCTTCTCAACGAGGCACTTTTCACATTATCACACAAAAATTGTGCCAAGAATCTTCCAAGCAGTCATGATGACTAAAAGGAGCAGACCCCTAATCGTGCTTCCATGGATCGTTGTGAAATAATTCTTCAAATCGCTTGAGGTACAAAATTGTGGAAGCAACAAATAATATTTGGGAATATTGGGAATATTGGGTGAATATAGAATCTAGGACCCCCACCACCATCATAAGTTATAACCCAAGCCAGAGTAATGTAGACATATCCAAGTCATTACCAGCTTCATTACGACCATCATAACCTAAGCCACAGATCCAAGCAAAGGCTAGAAGAACACAAAAGCTACGCCTTTCAAAATCGCTTTGGTCATGGCCACTGCCTAACATCAGTGGTGAGAAGCTTGAGCTCTAAAAATTATACAATGTGATCTTGGTGAATATTGGACATTCAAAATCATGACCATCTTGACTAACAAAGTATTGACCATTTATTATGAATTAAGTGCAAGCTGCATAATTTACTCTATAATATCCTGCTACACACTTGTCTCTCATCAAGTGCGAGGCATAAGTTTAAACCCCAAGTCGAACCAAATCAGATTCAAATAAATTTTCCTTCCACATATATTATTCCTTTCTTTTCACAGTGGATCACTATCACTTAGATGATCCTCGTTCTAGACTCTAACTGCTTAGGTATGTTGCATGGGTACCTTTGCGTGTTGGTAGTGCTATGTTGAAAACTTTTTGAACTATGGATATGGGGTACAACAATTTTCCTTTGTAAAGAAAGAGATCATAAGGATACAAGCACTAGAGGTATAGTATAATTATTCAAATCCTCCAAAACAACATAATCAACATTGTCATGACAAATATAGATGTGTTAGATGGTTCAAAAGTAAAATAATGACAATGAGTTGCACAACTCCTAGGTAAGATAATATCTCGAGGAAACCCCAAAAGGTAATAATATCAAATAAACATATACAAACTAGTATCCCTTGGATACCACTCCTCACTCATTACTTATCACCTTACTAATTGCTTATACCAGTTATTTACCTATACCAGCAACCCCTTATATTGGAAAGACCTTGGATCCTTAACCTTGGCCCTGCAGTTAATCAAATGTTGAGGACAACAATTGTTTGAAGGGGAGGGGCATGTTAATCCCTAAACAAATCCCATGTTATGTATAAAACCCCTTATTAAGCCCTTACATAGTGAATTATTGCATTTCTAGTGTTATATTAGTAGATCGACCAGAACCCTTAATTGTACCCTTTCATTATGATTGTACCCTTTGTCTCTTATATATATACCAAGGAGACCTAGTCTTAAGATCATCTTATTTCATCTCATATTGTATTATGAATTGGATATACAGTAAAAGGAGGTTTCCCCCTCAAAGCGGACTGTATTCATTGATTTTTTATCATTTTTAAGACACTGATCATAACATATAGTATCAAACATGTTGATTCATAGTTATTGTATTGCATTCATAATGTTATGTGTTTTATTTTTAAAATTCATGATATGGTTGTTAGGATATTTAGATACATAGGAGTTAGTTAAGATCAATTTGGTCTAATGTGTCGTCAGGTAAAAGTATGTTCATTGGTGTGTTTCTTTAGTATGCATTTGTAGTTAGGAAACATGACAGTCACGATATATTCCCAACATAGAGTGATTCGACGGTTCATATTCTCCTTGATCTTAACGGCTACATTGATCTATGGATTAACACCTGATTGGTCCATGATCTCTGTTTAAAGAGCATGGAGAGTCATTTGTTGATGATCGATTGTGAGAAACTCTCTTGTAAATCTCTTTATAATATTTTCTTTTGCATTAATAAATTGCTCTAAGTGGCCACATTGGTTGGGGTTGTGGATGTTTCCTTGTAGGGGTTTTACCATGTCAAAGCATCAGTGTGTTGATCTTTGATTTGGTTTTGTGAGTGATTATTGAAGGTGTTTGTCCTCTTTTGGAATACCTATGTTGTTGAACATGGTATCATAATGCATTTGAAGACCTGCTCTCATTGTAGATCAAGATTGTGAAGACGTGTTGCCTCATCTATCATTTTTGTCATTTCCATACATTTTTGGGATGAAAGAACTATTCCATTGCGTCCAGAGCACTCGTTTCAATCAACAACGTTTTTCATTTCACTCGAAAAGGTTTATGTTTTCCTAAGATACAACCATTTCAGTTAGATCCGGAGGTATAAAGCCCAAATACAACATTTTAAATTTTTGAAAAGTTAATATTTCATTTTTTTGTTTTTTATTTTCGGGTTGCTACTCTTTTCGATCTACATATGCTCTTTTCCCTGTGCCCTGTGTGATCTTAGCAAATAAGAAAAAAAGTGGAAATCATTTTCATGTTTGTGTATGCTCTTTGTCGTGTGCTTAGTGTGATTTCAATAAATCAGAAATAGAGGGAAAACTTGCATTTTTTGGGTAAGCTAACCGAGATCCAACCCTTGTTGTCGTTGAGAAGTGAAATTTTTTTATTGCGTGAAAGGATTTCTTTTTAGCATGCTCTCCAAGACAGTCAACAACAACAACGCCAATCCTCATTCTAACAATATAATATGTTTTACAGTAGCTCACTTGGTTAAAAGTTTCTTTATTAAATAAGAGGTTTTAAGTTCAAGTCTTTTTTTGTTATTTTTTTTTAAAGTTCATGCATTCATTGTAAAGTGCATTTCACTTAAGTTATAAAAGTGAATCACTATTAAATAACTTTAATATTTTATTTTTTAAGTTATTTTACATGGAACTTTCATTTACAAAGTAACTTCATTGTAAAAGTGATTTCCACTTATTCTATAAAAGTGGGTCACTTCATAAGTAACTTATTTAAAATGTGAGCTTATAGGCACAACTAGGAGGAACATCACCACGTGGCTCTTTGGTTATCGTTTATGTCTTTTTTTCAAAAGAACATATCTTTCACATCTGAAGTCCATTTTCAGTGTCTTTTTTTTAAACAACCTATTTTTCGAGATGTTTCCATCCAAACCATCCATTTCATTTTTTTCTACTTGTTTTAATATGGCATATTCCAATGCTCTTTTTCTTACCAATACCAACTAATTCTCATGGAAATCTCATATGGAAGATGTATTAAGAAGTAAATGAGTGTACTAGATTACCATGGGGAAAGCACTAGAACCCACTAATGATGAAAAGAAAGTCAAATGGGAAAATAAGAATGACGAAGCACGTAGACTGATCGAAATTTCCATCTCTCTTGATTTAAGATTTCACCTTCAAGGAATTAATGACCCTAATGATGATTGGGCAAAGCTAGAAACTGTGTTTGGTAAACACAATATTATTCGATCCCACCAACTAAAGAATCAATTATTGAGTTTAAGTTGAAATGATTTTCCTTGCATTGAATATTACTTATCTAAGTTCAAAACACTTAGACTTTTATGTATAGAATGCAAAATAGATATGTCGGAAGATCAATGCATATATGTCATTCTTTATAAGATTGGTAGTGCATATTATATTTTTGTATCTACATTTTATGCCACCAGAGAAGCTATAGGGATTGCTTATAAAAAACCCTCTCTTGATTTCTTTTGTGATGTTCTAATTCAAGAGTAAGATAAGCTTCTACAACTTGGATTTATTAGCACTGTAGGTACATCCAACAAAGCCTTAGTGGCACACCATAAACATAAATTCAAAAATCCCAAGAAGCAACATCCTCGCCACAACAACAAACAAAAAAAGGGTCCCAAACCCTCTCCACCAACTTCAGCGCCTAATGGTAACAAATGATCAAAATCTAAAAATAAGAAGAATGATAGAAATTACAACTTTTGTGGGAAAGATGGTCATGATGAGTCCAAATGTTTTAAGAAAAATGCAACTTTAGAATCAGTAATGAAGAAGCACAACATCGATATTGATTCTTCTTTTTCTTCTTCTTCTTCTCATGGACATGCACTTTTTGCTTCTGGTTTCTCCTTCAATGCAACTTCTACTTCTTCTTCTAATGAGTGGCATATTGATTCTAGAGATATTATCATATGGCTAAGGATAAAGCCATATTTTCTACTCTTAATGTGTACTATACCTAGGAAGGTAATATGGGAGGTACCCAATGGTAATGGGGTTATGTATTATTAGTGGAGGTCATTCAATGTAAGGTGGACCACCATAGTATTAAATAAGGCCTACTGTGGTAGTTAGAGATAATAAATAGGCTTTCTAAAAGATTAATTCTCTAGAATGTTCCTAGAAGATAGATAATACTATATAAAGAAGTGTAAGCAATGTATTGAAGCATGGTGAAACATATAATTGTTGTACAAGCAAGTATTGCTTTGGAATTTTATCATTCCCTAAGGATTAATATATGGTGTTACCCTACCTCAAGGGTTTTGTCTCTAAAAAAATAAAATAATAATAAAAAAAATTATTCTCTTCTTTGGCCAAGAAAAGAATATGGATTTGCAAATATACTCCATAAATAATAAGAACAAACCCAAAACATTCACCACAATATTCAACACAAGAAATAGAGACAAAACCCTTGAGGTAGGGTAACACCATATATTAATCCTTAGGGAAGGATAAAACTCTCAAACAATACTTGCTTGTACAACAATAATATTCTTCACCATGCTTCAATACATTGTTTACACTTCTTTATATAGTATTATTGATCTTCTAAGAACATTCTAGAGAAGGAATCTTCTATAAATCCTATTTATTATTTCTAACTACCGTAATAGGCCTTATTTAATACTATGGTAGACCTAATCCACCTTACATTGAATGGCCTCCACTAATAATACATAATCCCATTCCCATTGGGTACCTCCCATTTTACCTCCATAGGTATAGTACATCCCACCTCCCTTAAGCATGTTTTGTCCCTGAAACTTGAGAAGATACAATACAATATGACTGGCTAAGAATTGTAGCCAACTGGTACCAAGTACGACCATCCATCCATCCTAATGGAAAATGAACATGATGTCTAATTGTTTCCTTTCCACCCTGAGCTTGCTCCGCATCGTGTCGGTGTTTCCATGGGATTGATTGATGTCTTGTTGTAGTGTTGGTAGGCCTACATGCACCTCTTGATTGGTTTCCTTATTGGTTCCCTGTTGGTGCATATGTGTGTTGATGCTCGTGCCCTTGTCTTAATGATTGTTGTTTCTCGATATTATGTGGATGGAGATATACAACAACTGTAGGAATTGGTTCCTTTTTCTTCAAATCTGCAAACCCTTGTTCCTTGGAGGCAATGACCTCCTTATCTTCTTTATTGTGTCCTTCATGTGGCTTTGTTTCATCTCCTTTTGTAGACTCTGCCTCTGATTCAACTTCAGACTCTACAAGAAATTGTGTGCTTGTTGTTGTGGGCCTTTCTGTCTTACTAAGAGACACATCCTACAATGTGATTTTCTTTTTCTTGTACCACAACTTCAAAAACTTTTTTTGCACATTAATATTAATGGTACCCATTGATTCTATCCAAGGATATCCCAAAATAATATCCACTTCATTCATATCCATAGCATAAAAATCTGAATGAAACATATATTTATCCATATTGAGCTTCAAATCTTTAGAAATTTGAAAATTTCACCCACAACCTATGTGATTTGAATATTCTTTGTTGGAATTTGCAAGCTATTAACCAACTGAACATTGATAAAATTTTGCTGGCAACTAGGGTTAATAAAAATAAGGACATTTACTTTATGAATACAGCCATAAACTTGTAATATAGATTTTGCACATGGATATAAACCCTTGGCGCATTCTTTATCCTCAATCTTGGCACGAGACCACTTGACTAAAAATAAATTTTCAAGTGTTGTATCTGAAAATTCCTCAGAGGGAAGTTCATCCCACCATACCCTAGCATCATCCCGTAAATTCCTCCCTACCAAAAATTGTCAATTGTTGCTCCGTAATGATTTGATATTTTTGAGATATTCTTCAATATTGGGACCATCCTATTTTCCAGTAAAAAACATCTTCTTGGAAGAAATCTTCAACCAAAACTAGGGTTTATAAATAACTTACTATGCAACTCGCGCGACTTTTTCCGGAAAAACCGTGAAAAACTGTTGGATTTAAAATGCTCATAACTTTACTTCTCGGACTCCGTTTCAGCTAATTTTTTTTTAAATTGGGCATTTTTCCAAGAGGAATCCAAATGTTCAATTACTTTCTAAAAACGATGAGCATAAAGTTTCAAAACTGAGTCTGAAGTGCACCACCCCCTTTTTTCCCTTTAAAAAATATGCAAAAAAAAAAAACATATATTCTTCTCTTCTTTGGCCAAGGAAAGAGCTCTGATATCAAATGTTATATACCAATATGAATCTGCAAATATACTCCAGAAATAACAAGAACAAACCCAAAACATTCACCACAATATTCAACACAAGAAATAGAGACAAAACCCTTGAGGTAGGGTAACACCATATATTAATCATTAAGGAAGGATAACGCTCATCAAGCAATGCTTGATACATTCACAATATTCTTCACCATGCTTCAATACATTGCTTACACTTCTTTATATAGTATGTTCTATATTCTAGGAACATTCTAGAGAATGAATATTTTAGAAAGTCTATTTATTATCTCTAACTACCATAGTGGACCTTATTTAATACTATGGTGGACCTAGTCCACCTTACACTGAATGGTCTCTACGAATAATACATAACCCCATTCCCATTGGGTACCTCTAATATTACCTCCCTAGGTATAATACATAATGAATTTAACACCAAGAAAATATTTGTTGGTGATGATAGATGTCTTAGTGTTGTAGGGCCTGGAACAGTTCAGGTAGATAATGGTCATTTCAATGACAAGTCTTTCCTCCAACTTTCTATCAATATATCAAATCACTCATTCAAGAGAAGGTAAAACTGTAGAGTTTTCACCTCACCAAGTTGCAATCAATGATCTAAAAAGATCCTAACCAGGTTCTTGCAACTAGAATTGTTGATGATATTACTAAGTTGTACAAGTTTGACAACTTTGGGTCATCATTTTTTCCATCAATTTTTGTTGCTCATAGCGACGACTTGAGAAAACTTTGGCATGAGCGGTTTGGTCATATAAACCATCGCTCATTGCAAAAACTATGTAAATTGAATCAACACCAACACCATTGCTTCATAGATGGGTCCATTCAATACGAGAAATAATTGGTGATCTTGTCAGTGATCCTTTAGATCAACATCGAACTCATTCACAGTTCTAGTGAGTCTCTTCCCTTCTGGCTCAAGTTTCAAAGACGCATGATTCATAGACATTTGCAGAAGCTTCAATTCATCCAAATTGGGATACAACAATGAATGAAGAGTATCGTTCTTTACTGGAAAACGATACTTGGGATCTCATACCTCTTCTGAAAAGAAGAAAACTTGTCGAATGTAAATGGGTATACAGAACTAAGTATGCATCAAATGGAGGTGTTGAAATACACAAGGCTCGGTTACTTGCCAAAGGATTCTCCCAAGTTGAAGGCATTGACTATAATTAAACCTTTGCCCCTATAGCGAAAATGAATTCCATCTGCCTTGTTCTAGCCCTTGCAGCCTCACATAAATGGGAGTTCCATCAGATGGATGTCAAATCTGTCTTCTTGCATGGGGATTTACAAGAAGAAATATACATGGAACAACCTCATGTGTCTAATGTGTCGTTAGGTAAAAGTGTGTTTCTTTAGTATGCATTTGTAGTTAGGAAATCTAACGGTCATGATATGTTCCCAACATAGAGTGATCCAACAGTTCATGTTCTCCTCGTTCTTAATGGCTACATTGATCTGTGGATTAACACCCGATTGGTCCATTATCTCTATTTAAAGAGCACGAAGGGTCATTTGTCAATGATCGATTGTGAGAAACTCTCTTGTAAATATCTTTGTAATATTTTATTTTGCATTAATAAATTGCTCCAAGTGGCCACGTTGGTTGGGGCCATGGATGTTTCCCCATAGGGATTTTACCACATCAAAACATCGGTGTGTTTATCTTTGATGTGGTTGTGTGAGTGGTTACTGAAGGTGTTCCTCCTCTGTTGGAATACTTGTGTTGTCAAACAATGGTTACAGCTTTGGTATCTAAGATGATTATTATTTCAACACATTGATGAGCCTCTCAACCAATTAGTATGTAATTCATAGTAGTCCTCACTTATGCAATAGATAACGGGAGCAAAACACATGATTAAGAATTGAATGTAAATCTCTCAACAATCCACCAATCTTGAACAAGTTTGTTCAATCTCATAAAAAATATAATGCATGTATCTTGTATTTGCTTCACATAAAACTATGTAATAATTGTGTTTGGGATTAAAACTTTATTAAGCTTGGTGAAATTTTCTAACTTGGATGTTATTGATTAAGTTTAGATACGAACTTGCGCAAAATGAACCTTGTCAACATCACAAAACCTAGAATTGAGATTACAACAATGAGAATTGTGATTCTATTCATTCGATTTATAGCATCATCAAATCCTCACTCCTTTGTTCTCCACAATAATCATTCCCCTTTTCATGATTCCATGCATCTTTATTTATCACACTCTTTCACTTCCTTCTTCTTGTTTCTAGCAACATTGAGGTCAGTTTAACAATACTTTGCAAATATTTTGAGAATGCTCCATAGCTCTCTTCCCCCTACCTCGTCCCAAGCCCAGGATCAAGGAGACATATCATTTGAGCAATAATGCTTGGAACAACATTTTTTAAGTTGGATGGGATTCTTAAGAAAGCTAGGGAAAAGATAATATAACTTTTATTATCATCAAACTTATGTATTAGAGTTATGTTGGGTCATGCTCTAAAAACCCATTCTTTCATGCATTTTCACATGGTATAAGAGGTAAAGTGGACAATCAATATCCTCAATAAAAATAACATACTCAGTGGACTTGATGAGTAATTTCCTTTAGTTTTGTGTTTATATCGATCTTGGGAAGCTCTAAATCATAAATATTTTAACCTAAATAATAAGTAATGGATGCAGTCATGCTAGATTGTCATGTTCTTAGAGGTCTATAACACAAGTAGGGTTTCTTCATTACTTTTATGGTATTTCGAAAGAATTATCACCCTTCAACAAAGGCCTCAAGATCAACTACTCTTTCTTCTTTTCTAAAGAGATCAAGAATGAACATGATTGCCATGGTTAAACAAGATTGGGAGGTATACTCAAAATATAAATATGAAATCTATCCCACACATCATATGGAGACATAGATTACATCCTCTCTTATATGGGTGTTCACAAAAATATTTGATTTTCTGATTGTATTAAAAGTTTTATATTATCATTTTTAACACTTTGAAATTCTTCCAAAAATTTATATTATTATTAATATATATATAACACATCAAAAAATTATATTTGAAATTACAAATTATACTTATTTTTTCTTATTACTATTTATTATTGAAATTTAAACTTATGTATTTATTGTTCATTAAATTTAACATTTTAAATAATTGAAAAGATAATATTTTATTTATAATATATTTTTTGAAGTATATACTTAATTTATATTTTGTCAATTAAAATATATTTTTTTAATTTTTGATCATAAAAAAATGTTGAATAAAATTAAGGACGACCCTTCAAATTTAATCACTATATGCTGAAACTGAAAATGTATAACTTCTCCTTATTTAGAAAAAAAAAGATGCCTCCACCTGACCACCCTATATCCTTCCTAGTTCAAACCTATTTTTTAAACTTTTCATCCTGAAAATGCTGAATGAAATTAAAAACGGCCCTTCAAATTTAATCACTATATGCTGAAAATGTATAACATCTGAAAAAGAGATGCCTCCACCTAAACACCCTATATCCCTCCCAGTTCAAACCTACTGCCATAAAACAGGAAACACATATTAACAACACACTCAGGGTATGGAGTTCTGGAATTGTTTTTGGGCTTTAAAATCTACCCTCTCGCACGACCTTTCTCAATCCAGTGGATTTGTGATGATGGGCCAGAACAGTTGCTGCCATTGCAATGTCAATGACACCACAATCTTCATTCAGCAAAAACCAGACGAATATTATTTTATTCATTCGCCCAGTCTTTCATTCACACAACACCAAATTTAGCTTCAGCACTGAAACAGAAATCGCTGCTCTGAAAGCAGGAAAAGCACACAACAATGGAAGTCACAACCTCCTCGGTGGTATTAGTGAAACTGTGAGAGCCCGTTTAAAAGAGGCAGTCCATAATTTGTATTTTACAGGTTGCCATGCCATTCAACCAGATTCATCGAATTATGCTCATCTCTTGAAGGGCTGCCTCAAGAGTAAAGCCCTGCCAGAGGGCAAACTAGTCCATGCCCACCTCATTTTTTCTGCATGCAAATCCAATGATATCTTCTTAGGAAACAAACTTATGAATATGTATGCAAAGTGTGGTAGTCTTATGGATGCGCGCAGGGTTTTTGATCAAATTTCCGAACAAAATATTGTCGCATGGACTGTAATGATTACAGCTTATGCCAGGCATGGGGAGAGCGTGGAGGCCTTGGCACTATTTGATCAAATGCAACGAGCAGGTGTCGAGCCAGATCAGTTCACGTTCGCCAGTGTTCTCCCTGCATGTGCTGGTTTGGCAGCTCTGGAGAAAGGCAAGGAGATTCATGAAGAGATAATTAGACGTGGGTTTCAATATGATGTCTTTGTGGGTAGCGCCCTTGTAGATATGTATGTGAAATGCGGGAGTTTGGAGAATGCCCGCGATGTGTTTGACAAAATGCCTGAACGAGATATTGTGTCGTGGAATGCAATGATTGCAGGGTATGCACAAAATGGTTTTGTAGATTCGGCCTGGGAGCTGTTTGACAAAATGCCTGAACGAAACGTGGTCTCGTGGAGTACCATGCTTGCAGGGTATGGACAGAGTGGACGCCTGGATGAGGCGCTGGAGCTCTTTCATAAAATGCCGGATCGCAATGCCGTGTCCTGGACAGCAATGATTGGAGGATATGCACAGAATGGGCGTTTTGAGGAGGCTGTGAAGCTTTTTCAGGAAATGCCTGAAAGAGATACAGCCTCATGGAATGCGATGATTGCAGGGTATGCACAGAATGGATTTGTGGAAGAAGCCCTGGATCTCTTCAAGAAAATGCCTGAGCGGAATGTAGTGTCATGGACTGCTATGATTGCAGGGTATGCACAGAATGGGCTTATTGAGAATGCGTTAGATCTCTTTCAGAAAATGCCTAAGCGAAATGTAGTGTCATGGACTGCAATGATAGCAGGATATGTGCACAATGGACATTTTGATAAAGCCCTGGAGGTTTTTCACCAAATGCAACTGACAGATGTGAAGCCAAGCATGGACACCTTTGGCAATGTACTCGCAGCGTGTGCCAATTTGGCAGCTCTAGTATGTGGCAAGCAGGTCCATGAATACACAATTAGAAGTGGATTTCAGTCTGATGTCTTCGTAGGGAACTTGCTTGTAGATATGTATGCCAAATGTGGGAGCATAGGGGATGCACGCAAAGTATTTGGGAACATGCTTACTCGAAATGTGGTATCTTGGACTGCAATGATCTCAGGATATGCAATGCATGGGCATGGAAAGGAAGCCCTTAAGCTCTTTGAGCAAATGCAACATTCTGACACTAATCCAAACCATGTCACCTTCATTGGTGTTTTGTCTGCATGCTGCCATGCAGGCCTGGTGGATGATGGCTTGCAATATTTTGATCTCATGAGACTAAAATATTACATCACACCTATAATGGAGCACTACTGCTGCATAGTTGACCTTCTTGGCCGTGGTGGGCTCCTGGATGAGGCACACGACTTTATCAGTAAAATGCCAATAAAACCAGATACTGCAATTTGGTTGTCTTTACTTGGTGCCTGTAGAACCCATAGCAATATAGAGCTAGGAGAATGTGTGGCAAAACGCCTTTTTGAGTTGGAACCGAAAAATGCAGCACCTTATGTACTGCTATCAAATATGTATGCAATTGCTGGCAGATGGGATGACATTGAAAGAGTGCGAAAAGAGATGAAATACAGAAGTGTAAAGAAGAATCCAGGTTGTAGCTGGATTGAAGTCAATAAACAGGTGCATTTCTTCATTGTAGGAGACAGTTGATGCCTACAAACCCAGGAAAATTATGCTAAGTTGATAAACTCATTACAGAAATGGAGTCGGGATATCTGCCCAGCAATAGATTTGTTTTGAGTGGAGTGGAGAAGCAGAAGGATAAAAGATGTCACCAAAATAAGAAACTTGGAATTGTATTTGTCATGAATGGGAGGCCTGTTTCTTTGTCATGAATGGGAGGCCTGTTTCTTTATTTCAATTTGTGGTGATTGTCATCACACCAAAAAAATCCTGTCTTCAACATCGTTGCATGAGAGATTATTGCAAAGGATGCAAATTATTTTTATCATTTCAGGGATGGATGGTGCTCTAGTGGAGATTGTTCGAACACAATAATGTGGGTTTGGATGATACATTAGACTGCATATTGACAACCTTTACATAAAAAATATGCGGAAATTGCTTATATCCAAGGCAAGAGACTGGAAATGTCAGGATATAGACTTCTACTTTTACAATTTTCTCCTTGGCACCTCTTCTATGGCATGGTGACTGCAATCTAATACCGAAGTGGAGACTGTCTAGGCTAAATGGGCCTTGTAGTCATCATGACATCTCATATAGTAGTGGATAAGGTCATTATCTGTCAATGAATGAAGGTCATGATAAAAATGTCAATGGAATGATTCTTTTATCCGCATGATTTCCACATTAATAACGAGAATGTAAGTGGAATGAAATTCTGCAGTCTTCGCTTGGAGGACCTTCAAGGCAAAGTAAGATAACGGACTTAAAATTTCTATCTTAAGCTCCGTGTCTCTAGAGTTATTCTCCTTGATGTTGCTTCAAGTTCCAATTTGATGCATTAGTTACAGTTTGTTTTTGTAACACCTCTAGTTTTGATCCTCAAACTAGTATGTTTTATGTGTACATGATGAATGGTTAAAAGCAAAACAATGTAATGTGTAAATGGATGAATGGCTAAAATCTGAACAATGTAATGTGTAAACGGAACATCGATAATAAAATACATCACAGGCTGCAGACAGAGAAGGACGAAAAAAATGAAGGATAATATTATTTTATCGGGAGCCTAAGTCTTTAGACCTTAGCCTTATCAAACTTTGCTTCATGTTATCCTAAGTTCTATCAACCTCGGGATTAGTTTCCAAGAGAGATACATGGGCTTCTTAGGAAGACACGTGGTGCATTATTAGCATGCAAATATAAACCATGATTTTGGTCATGCAAAGGGTTGTTGTTGTGGGAATTGTCGTCCAAAAATCATGCAAAGGATTGTTGTTGTTGTGGGAATTGTCATCCATTTTTCCTAGAGACTTTTCTCTCAAAGCTAAGCTGTTGTACAAATGCTAGAATAGAGTTATGGAAATGGCTTTCGTGAACTAGATGGAATTATGACTATGTAAGGAGTTGTTATCATTGGATAAAATTAATTAAATCTGAGAATTTCTTGAGTCCCCAACAATGAGATTTCCTCGCCAGCCTGTGCTAGAGCCCAGGAAGGAAGTGAGATAGCCCAAGGGACTATGTGGCAGAGAAGAGGGTCCCATTCCTTGGGTTGTGCAAGCTGATGGGGAAAGATGGCTGGTGGATTGAGATAGTGATCCAAAATGGATCTGAACCAACAAATGGGTGTAAGACTGAGTAGCTACAATGCAATTCCACAATTAACAAACATTAAGCAAACTATGTACAGCAATGTAAACGTAAAGTTGAATAAAACAAAAATGAGAGTGAGAAGGGAAAAAAATAGAATAGGAGAGAAGGCTAATGAAGGGAAAATGAATGGTCATGGTTGTTGGCCTCCCTTACTCCCTAGCTCTCCCTATTTCCTCCTTCACTTGCATTCTCAATGGGTGTTTTGGCCAAGGAGAGGAGGATGGACAAAGAGCCAAGAAAGCATTGTAACCACAGAGTGTTGAAATGAAATACTAAGCCCCCATTCCAAGCTAGTTTTCCCATTTGGGTTTCTAGGGTAAATTTTATGTTTTCATTATGGTTGCTTAATGTGTCTATTGTTGTCGATTTCATTTTTTAAGAGAGCGTAGTTCAGAACCAAACTCTAGTCTTTGTTCATTATGTTTAATGCAATAAAATATGCACAGTAAAATGCAATCACTAGTATTGGTGGTTAATTCAATGGCAATCTCTAGTAAATGAAGATTTGGTTGTTGTTCTGGTAACTACATCAAAGTATTGTTTGGGTTAGCACCTTCTCATAGCCATTGATATGTTGTTGTACACACACCTGTAACAAATCACTATTGCACATAAAATCAATGAAGCCAATTGTTAGAGAGCCCAGGGCATTCGTTCCAAGTCTAGAATAGATGAAGGGTGAGGATTGAAGAGTTGTCGCAAAGTATTAGCTAAATTATAATTATGCCCCTAAAGAACATCAAGTTAGTGATTGTTGAAGCTGTTGGGCGAATTTATGACTCCTTCGGGCTGCAATTTCTCTTGCCTAGGCATGTTCCTCTTCCATAGAGCTATATGCTCTCTCTCTTTGAGTCAAAGCACATTGTTTGGTCAATTTCTCATTGTCTAAGCAAAATCCATGTCCCTGAGTCAATTCCCATTGCCCAGGGTGAATTGACCATAAAAATTTTAGGGGTTGAAAATATAAAATGGGCAATTTTTTTATAAAGGAAGACACTTTAAACTTTAGCCCACCAAATATAATAATGTGTGAAATGAAAGAGTGTTTAGCCCATGCATATAGAGGAAGGAGACCCTACTACAAAATTTCGCCACCAGCATTCGCCCATAAATTTTCGAAATAAATGGAGACTCTAATGGATTCACCCTCAAATTTTGAAATATCTGGAGAGTTTGTCGAATTCACCCACAAATTTTGAAATATCTGGAGAGTTTGCCAAATTCACTCACAAATTTTAGAGAGTTTGTGGGATTCACTTATAATTTATGGAGTTTGCCAATTCCATGCAAAATTTTGTAGAGTTTACCGGATTCGTGCACAATTTATATTTATGTTGGATTCACTTATAATATATGTTGCATTGGCTTTGGGGACGAGGGGACAGCGAGGAAGGGGGAACAAGTTTCCGAGACGGCTAACCCCCAAATTTTTCAGGGGACGACAAGTCGGGGACTACAATAATATATATATTATTATATTATTTTATATATATAGAAAAATATTAAATATTAAAAAAATTAAAATATTTAAAATTCAGTTGTTCACCATATGCATATGGCATATGCCATAAACATGAATGATAAATATTAAATATAAAACATTGAAATAATTTGTCCATTGTTAGGACTCAAAAATAAATATACATTGTATAACCATCATTGTCATTTATCCATTGCCAGGATTCAAAAATAAACATACATTCGGAAGGTCCAAAACTTGTTTCTATAGTTAAACTTAAAGTCTTAATACATAGTCTAAAGTTTAACTTTAAATTCACAAAAGTAAAAGTACTACTAATTAGAATCTAAAGTTGTGAGCTTCATAAGCCCGAGCAATTTCATCTTTTTGTTCATGTGAACAAATGCATGACTTAACAACAGATCACTGAGAGTCACCCAATAGATGATGATATTCTCTTTGGCAATTCCTCTAAAACGGAGGCCACAAAATTTGCACATCCATTGTTTGGAAAGATTTGGTTCATTCTCAAGTAGTGTCATGAACTTCAACAATGGATTTTCATTCTGTGCAGCTTGGCCTTGAACATTTTGTAAATGACGAATGTTCAAACTCAAAGAAATGTGATTTTAAAGTTTTAGAATTTGTGTAGAAGTTACAAGACCCTGCAAAGCAAAACAATGATAACTTCAAAATTCAAATTTTAGAATACCAAAAAATTCACAAGTTACAAACTTAAACATTTTATACATCAATCATTCCAAAATTTAAATAGCATAATCAAATACAATTTATTATTAAAACTTAAGATAATCACATATAAATTATAAATTAAAATTATAATAATATGAATCTAATATTTGTAATAGTAAGTAGTTAAGAAACTGAGATTCAAGAGTCAATAAAAATTGATTAATAATTTAGGAGATTAGATATCCAAAGTTAGGAAAAACATGGATGATAGTCCAAAACTGCAAAATGCCAAAACAGTACATAGTGTGGGTGCCAAATGGCTAAATGTCTCAAAATAACATAAAAGGGAGTCCTTGACTCAATGCCCATACTAGCATGAAGGTTGAATCTACTCAGAAATTTAGATCTTCTACATTAAGACTGTGCAAAAATGCATGAGCCTCACTACCTTCTCTCTCATCGTCATCAATGCCCTGCAACTGCAACTCAATGTCATCTAATGGTGCATTTACCAATCCTACATGGAGAGATGCACCATCCTCCTCATCATCAATCTGGGAAGCATCCTCGGGATCTACATCCCACCATGTTGTTGGTCCCTCTAAATATTTTGGTGCTTTCCTTGTAAGAAGGCGAAGACTACTATGCACATAAACTAGTTTTTCCACTCTCTTAGAGGTAAGCCTATTCCTCTTAATAGAGTGGATAAAAATATATGTGGACCAATTCCTTCCTGTAGCTAAGGAACTAGCAACCTGAGATAGTAAACACATAGCCAAAGTGTGAATTTCTGGAGCTTTGTCCCCGTACATCCTGTTAGCGATATTTCTTGCTAAGGGGGTCAGAAATCAAATGAATGGGTTAAAACCCACTTGTCCAAGGTTTTCGGCGACATGACGCCCGTGGTAAACAGTAAGCGAGATCGGGCGGTCAAGATGAGCGCGCTCGGATCAACGGCGCACAGCAAATTCCGGACCCTCCTTGCCTTCCGACCTTTAAGCAGTGGGGGGGGGGTCCGGAATCAGGGGCGCATCTCTCCAACGGCCCAGATAAGCGCGCCCAGATCAACGGCGAT
>ML851534.1:12589-31026 GCA_009831015.1 Picea engelmannii
CTCCCTCTCTCTCTCTCTCCCCCCTCTTCTCTATTAATTTTAAATTCACAGAACCTAGATAATTTATTTCCTATCGATTTCCTTGCTAAAAAAAATAAATTACAACTCATTGAATAAATTATACTAACTAGAAATAATTAAAATAGCGGAAGTAATCTAGAAAAGAAATCTGATACATCACACAGAAAATTATTCCCTTGAAATCAACTTACATAAATAATGAATCCAAGCTTATAATGGATCCCTTATTGGGAAAATGTTCCACTGAGGAAAAATACAAGTACAACAAACCAAGAAAAACCCTTTGTTGTGGATTTCTCCTATACATCCCTATGCATCTGGTCTATATGAATCTGTACATGCCCTACATCGTCTTCTCAGTGTTTATGTACATTCCCTGAGAACGTGTCTCACATGTATGTACATTCCTGATATAAATGTCTCACGTGTACATACACATCTGTGATACTTGACTCACACATATGTATGCACTTGACATAACTGGCTCACATGTACGGCATTGTTTGTGATCATGTATGCTCTCTACCTGTGGTTGTCTCTACTAATTGTTGTTGTCCTCTTTCCTTCTTTTGACTTTATCTCTAGAAGAAAGTCCTTCTCCACCTATGTTTAGATCTCCTTGAATCACAGTATTTCATGATTCAATCCTTGAGAAAAAAATCCTTCTTTTCTCCCTCTATGAGTCACGGAATCCAATAGATGTCTAATGAATGTATCTTCTCGTCTCACCTTGGATGGATTTTATAATATTAAGTTATACCCTAACCCTAATCTCCAAAGTGATTAACTATTGAGATTAGATTTCACCTCACTTGAGATCAATGGCTAAGCTTCATTTAATTCACTAATGTGAAAAACTTAGGAATTTCATTAAATTAAACTCAATTAATTAAAAAATGGCATTCACTTTAATAAGTAAATTATTAGTGGTCACGTGTGTCGCCTTTCCCTTCCTCTCTGGTCCTATATTTTCCCCTAGGTTGGTTTTTTCCTCTCCCCATGGAATTTTTCCTTCTCACAGCTCTCTTTGCATCATTCCAGCCTTCAACAACATCATCCATGCATTGTAATCATGGTACTTATGCTCCAAGTCATCAAATTACCATGTGGGAGAGGATTGTTTGTTTAATGGATTTGAAATGGGACTTGCGTCATCCTTCATGGTGGTTGTCCTTCACACGATGGTATAAATAAATAAAAGGAGATTGTATGTGATTTGAACATCCAAAGGTGGTTTTATCACAACAAACAACATTGAAACAACAATGGAGGGTAAGATTCACAGTAATTTCAACATTGTTTCAGAGTGAACTTGTGGTAGCAATTGAAGTTAGTGACCTCATTGAAGTTGTGAGAACTTGTGTCATGGGTCATCAAATCACTAGTAATGCACGATGGATATAGGAAATTCAGGAGGAGGACCATGTATAATTGGTTAATTCGTTCCAAGACATCCAAATCCAAACCAACAGTCTGTCTGCACAGATGCTTACAACAATGGAACTATTGGTGGAATAGAGGCAAGGACAACAGTAACTCTAGGATGAATGTACAACTATCTAGTCCAAGATTGAAGATATGTGTTACAGCTCAACTACCTCATCACCAACCATCACAACCACATTGATTTCATATGAATCCTCCTCTCCATGCCCTCAGCTGACTGTTCCATACCTGAACTCACCTCTAGGGCCTGCTGAGGCTGAATTTGATAGGAAATATTCTCCAAAATTGTGAATTTATGATGTTAATCTTTTGTACTTTTATCCTAGGGGTATTCTATAGACTGTATCGCAAGATTTATCTAGAAAATTTGTTTACTCTGAAGACAAAAGATATTTTACATGTCAATTTAGCTATTATACAACCTGTTTTTTCTACTCTAGATAAGGCTAGTTTTTTCCCTTGTAAACTCTTCCTCTACGAGATTTATCACAGATTTTTTTTAATAAATATATTTCCCAGTTCTATAAAAATAATAATTATCAAATTATTAAAGTGAATTTCAAAATTTCTAAGAGGCATCAATGACAACCTTCACATGTTAGACACAAACCAATGTGGAAGTATCTGTCTGATGCTACAAACATCAACACTCCCTCTTAGCAAAGGAACATACTTCTTGAAGATCGACATAGAACTAGTTTTCTCTCCAGTATTGGCACATTGTCACAAACATTATCCTGCACCAAGGAATCTTATTGTACTTTTTGATCTACTGCCTCTTTAATGACGTTACTCATTAGTTCCATGAAGTTTGGAAACTTCTTTGGATGGTTGCTCTCCCTAAATGTGCTCCTAGGAGCCTCAAATTTCTCTTGAGTATACCACAATTTCATTTCAAACCAAATAGGTATTTTGAAAAATATGGAAGGAGCTAACTCCTTATCCTCACCTAAAGGTTGACCTTGTGAACTGGAAATCTCTAAACGTTTTTCTCCCTTCGTAGCCTTTTTTTGCTTGTCCTTTTCCACTGAAATTAGTCCATTCACATCTGAATGGATAAGATCCAAGATCCCCTTGGAACCATGAATCGGATTTCCCTACAACCTGTATAAATTTCTCTCTCTAACTCCAATTCTCATTGTTGTGTCAGGTCTAGCTCCCTCTAGGTGTATGAGTACTTGCCCTTTATTGAACATTATGGAAAAACCCTTGTCTTCCAAAACTGATACTAAGAGAAAAATCTTCTTTAGTTATGGTACATAAAGCACATTATGGGCCTCAAACAAACCTTCTGACTCAAGATGAAACAAAATAGTTCCCTCCCCCTTCATTGCATACTTGGCATTGTCACCAAGCTCCACATGGATCCATGAGTCCTTCTCCATCAAACTAGTGAACAGATCTTGTGCTTCTGTCATATTTTATATCCGCTGAGAAAAGAAAAAATATATCCAACTCCTATATCCCATTTCACTGCCCCTACTGTACATCCTTGTACCAGCATCTTGTACAATCTATATGCGCCTTGCATGACCTATACAACACGTATGTACCTTCTTGTACCTTCTACACTGCACTTGTGTACACACCCCGGACTACTCATCCTATGTGTATGTATGCACCCTGGATACTTGTCTAGTTAATATCTACGCACCCTGGGATACCTATCCAATGCTTATGTACACTCCTTGGATTACTACTCCTCACGTATGTCTATGACTCAGATATGTTTCTCAGATGTACCCAAATATTTCCTTGTTAATATGTATGTCTATTGTTGTTACCTTTCTTCTCTTCTCCTTTGGATTGAACTGATCTCTAGTTGAAAGTCCTTCTTCAGCCTTGCTAAGATCTCCTTGAGAAAAATTCATTATTTTCTCTCTCTATTAGTCACTGACTCCAATAGATCGTATCCCTTGAGATGATCTCTAGATGAAAATCCTTATTCAAATTTGTTGAGATCTTCTTGAGTCACAATCCTTCGTGGCTCAAGCACTCAATGTCTCTCACTACTTTTGTATAGATATGCATAGATCTCCTTGCAGATCTAACAGATATGTAGCAAAATGTTATGGATCTGTGTTTGGTCCTTTAAACACCCACTATTATAAATCGGATCTAATAGATATATTGTTGTAAATTGTTGTGTAACCTAAAATTTGTCTCCCTCTCATAGTGCAAGTTTTGATACCATGTTAATTTTAAATTCCTAAGCCTAGATAAGTTATTTCTTAGTGATTTCCTTGCTGAAAAAATAATTACAACTCATTGAAAAAATTATACTGACTGTAAATAATTAAAATAGCACAAGCAAACTGGAAAACAAATCTCACACAACACACAGAAAATTCTTCCCTTCAAATCAACTTTTCATTAATAATGAATATAGGCTTACAAGGTCTCCCTTATTGGGAAAATGGCCCACTAAGAAAAAATGCAAGTATAGAAAACCTAGGAAAACCATGTGCTACAGACTACCCCTGTACATCCCTAGACATGTGGCTTGTATGAATCTATGAACTCCCTTTACTTCTTGCTCAGCGTGTATGTACGTGCCTTGAGAACTTGTCTCACACATATGTACGCATCGAAGATAATTGTATCGCACATACATACACGCCTGAGATACTTGACTCCCATGTATGTATAATCTAGAGCTAACTGGATCGTATGTATGAAATTGTCTGTGATACCTTATGCTTTGTACCTATGGATGTCCTTGTTGCCTACTACCCAGATCTATCTTGTAGCTATCCTACTACCCATATCTATCTGGTGTTGTCCTCTTGTCTTCTTTCCTCCTTTGGACTTGATCTCTAGATGAAATTCCTTCTCCACCTATGTTAATATCTCCTTGAATCATAGTCCATCATGATTTAATCCTTGATCAGAAGTCCTTCTTTTCTCCCTCTATGAGTCATTGACTCCAATAGATGTCCAATGAATTTGTCTTTTCCTCTCACCTCGACTACCTTTTATAATCTTTAGTTGTACCCTAACCCTAATCTACAAAGTGATTAACGATTGATATTATATTTCACCTCAATTGAGATCAATGAATAATATTCATTTAATTCAATAATACCAAAAACTTAGGCATTTCATTAAATTAAACTCCATTAATTATAAAATGACACTCACTTTAATAATTAAATTATTAAATTGAATTTCCAAAGTTCTGAGAGGCATTAATGGAATCTGCCACATGTTAGACACAAACCAATGTGGAATTACCTATCTAATGTTACAAACATCAGCATTCCTCTCTCTCTCTCTCTCTCTCTCTCTCTCTCTCTCTCTCTCTCTCTCTCTCTCTCGTTGACTCAAATTTTCATTACCTATATAAAAAGCTCACAAATTATTTCAAATATTGTGATTATCTATGATATATAACTATTAGGTGGGGTCCCCAAAGAGAAAGTGCAAAATATTGACCTCTAAAATATTTTGCTCAGCATGATACTTTCATTTTTTTCCTCTAAAATCATTGTTTCATGGCTATTTCAATCATGAATATGGTTAATTTTTTAAAGGGTTCAATTGCATGATATTTTTAATGCAAATAAGATTTAAAATCATGGCAATTTGATGGTTTTCAGAAGTGTTCTTATTCAAATGATAATTTCATAAGAGTGGCACATGCATTGAGAATTACACATCATGGTTATCCCATCTACATATTTAAATAAATGTGTTTAATGTTATGAGTTCAAAGTTGATATGTATCATTATGTCTATCAAAGTTTTGGTTGCATATTTATTAAATTATTGTGTCTTACGACTCAAATAACCATTAGAAATAACACCTTGTATGGAATGATACGGTTCTTACCCATATACTAATATTGTTGGTTATATGGTGTTAAATAATTTGGGTTATGATTCGAATTGCATAATATTTCACATTGCAAAGAATTTGATACATGATGTAGATATGAGGTATATTATACTTGTTGGTATTGGGTTGCGAACCACATACTACATATGACCACAAAGTTTGATATATATATTTAAATTGGTACAATTATATGGTATGGATTGATTTGGAGTTCATAGTAGTGGAGTCGAGGCATATTTTATTTGATATGAGTGTTTTAGCATCGTTGACTTGGAATATTATGCATCATTTGATGAATTGGCTACATTATGATTTGGCCATGCATTTAAAGCGATGGGACATGGGTAATTACTCCACAATATCAGGCTCCATTACTCTCGCATTGCCTTGGATTATGATCATTTTTGTTGTTGGAAGTGGGAGAAACAAGCTCCCATATCTATTGGTGTAAATCCTCGCAGCTGGCAGTTTGGTAACAAACTTGGTCATTCGTCGTTGATATAAAGGCTTTAAGTTGAAAAGGTGTGAAATTTCATTTGGTTTACATATTCTACAACAACGTTTGTCATTGAATGATTAATGTTGGATATGGTTTGACACCTCTATGTGCATGAATTTTTTCTCTCTCCCTTCTTTATCGTTCCATGAGAAAGAAAATGATAAAATATTTCCTTATAGAAGATTAATATCACTCATGTTTGCTTCTTCCACTCTTGCACTATCCACTTCAATTTACAATGAAAAGATAAGTTTCTTGATATTTCTTGTTTAACTACGATTGATATTTGAACTTGAAGTCTCTATATATGTTTAGTTATTTTGGTCAAGCTAGGAGATACCCATCTGGTTATGGGGTTTGGGTGTTGATTGGATTAGTGTTTGAATCATGTTGCAAAGACAGTTCTATATTTTTGTAATGGGTCAAACCCAAAACATTATCTTTTCACCTGGAACTGTACAGGACTTCAATTATTAGGTCTCCATGCATGATTTTTATTTTCTATGAAAGGCCAATATGAAACTAGACCACTCATTAACAAAAGGTCACTCGCATGAAGTGTTCTATTTTTCATTGAGCATGCTTATCTTTTTCTAAAATTAGATTCAATGATTGGTTTTGGGAGTTGTATATTTTATATCTAACCATTCATTTTGATGCTCCGCCTCGCTCATGTATTCATTGGGTTTTCAAAAAATGTTGATTTTTGAAACCCTAACTTGGTATTGAACTCCAGGTTCGGACTGTTGGAACCACTCGAACTTATTATTTTTATTATCTGATTTCCAATCTTATGGAATATAGTTTCAAGTTCTTTTGAAAATATTTGAGGATTTCACTTTAGGCTTGAAGTTACTCATCAAAACTGTAGGTTTTGAGCTCTTCTTTATATGGTTATGAGTTTCGAACCCTGTTTTTTCAAACTTATATACATATGATGTAATATAATCGATCTCAAGTTATTCTTTTGGTTGTTCACAGATTATTGAGGTTTTGATCAACATGTCTTCTTCTAGGTAAAACAAAGATGTGGTTGAACTTTCTTTGATTGTCATAACCATTGATATCACTCACATTTGATATTTATGAATGGTTGTTTGAAGGATATTTTGAAATTGTGAATAGAGAATGATGAGATAAATGTTATAATGGTATTGAAAAATGGACATCAGTTTCAATCAATATTCTTTATGTCTTTTATGACTTGTTGTTGAAGCCTTACACACACATGATTGTGATAATTGAACTTACATATGGATATGATTAAGTAAGCATGTATTTGGTTTGTTAGTTTGCATTTGGTGGAAAATGAATAAAATAAAAGGATGATTTCATAGACTCATTTTAACCCTCCATTTATTTCACTTTACGCAAATTACTCCCTTCAATCCCTTCCATTGTTTTTTGTTCTCATATGGGCATAGTCTATGTAATTAAGATAAAATATATGAGATAAGAAAGGACACAATTTGGATATATGATCAAGATTTTGTTATGAAAATTATGAAATGAAAATTGTATACTTCTCTGGAATGGATGGATAGTTTTGACTAATGATTTAGTTCATTAAAGGAAGTCATATTTTTAATATATAGTCTCCCTCATCAATATCACTTTTCATAAGTTATTTCGTAAACTCCCTATCATTAAATTCATTTCTCCATTACAGTCCTATCTATATAATAAAATATGCATAAGAAATAAAATTGTTTGATATGGTCAGCATGGTAAAAAGAACATAACAAATGATAAGAAAGGGTTTGTGGATTGGTAGAAACTTTTATAGTTTGAAATAAAATATGGACAGTCTACTTTTAGAAGTTATGATCGGCAAGTATAATTTGCAGATTTTGATGTTGTCTATTGGATGTGATGGTTGGATGATATATCATTGTCCCTATTTCATTTTCCCCTATTTATATCCCATTTGTGTTTCATGGTAGTGTTGTGTCAAAGCCAATTTAATCATTTAGACAAATTTTATTAGATGTATATCTTATTGTTGCTTTATACTTGTGCTAATTACAATGTCATGGCTTTATATGGGTTTATTTAGTAGAGGAAGCAACGGAGGAGGAAATGGAGGAAATATAGGAAGAAGAGGTTCAGGGCCTAATACCTTTTGGCAGCCCAAGGGTCACAAAAACATGAGGTTTTCCATTCATTTTGATGTTGACTTAGATGAGTTTTATCAATTGATCCAAATATGCCACTTAAAACTTTGTGGTCAGCAAGCCTTTTCACAACCTCATGCAGCCCAAAACGTTATCTTTCATCCTCACCCTGGTGTAGTGAACAATCAAGAGTATCCTATGTGGCCTAACATTGATGGATGGGGAAATTTATCTTCCAATCCTTCTTCTGGATCCAATCAGTGGATTATGCCTCTCCCTCCACCACTTGTTCATACTATTGTTCCAAGTGCATCAATTCCTTTACCTCTAATTCAACCAGTGTTACCTGTCCACATGGTTTCTACACATGAATCCATACCTCCTCCTCCTCCACTAAAGGATCATAATACCACACCACATTTCTCCTAGATTGACTATTGGAAAATTGATTATAATTGATGTCAACTTTAGAGGAAGTCTATAATCCTCTAGAAGTAATGTGTATAATTGAAGAAGTCTCCAAAGTGGTCCCCTTATGGTGTAGCTTTAAGAATGGCACTCACGGGAAGACACTTTGAAGAAGTATACAAGAAACCTATAGGTGTGTTCATGAGGCCCAAGATTGACTGAGGAAAATGAGGTTGAATAATAATTCAAGTGTATACAAAACCCTCATAGATGGATAGTCATCGTCATTTCATTTCCAATGGTAGGTGGTATGCCATGTGGTTTCTCATGGTTGAGGAGTTATGAGGTCATGAAGTTGGAAGCACCGAAGAATTGTTAAGAATCCCCTAAAATGTTGCAACAAGATGTTACAAGTCACTAATTAAAGGGTAAAATAGTTATAACAAAAAAGTACAGGTCGGCCCTAAAGTGAAGAAAATAAGTTACTTGGAAAAGTATAAATACACCTCAAGAAGCCTCTCATATTTACACACAAGTTCGATGATTATATATCTTTCAAGTGATCTTTTGATAAGTATTTCATAGCATATATGAGGAAGTGGATCTAAGGAAGAAAGGAATGTGAAATTCTCAGAGTTGCAGAGAAGGAAGGGTTTCAAGAAACCCTAGTTTAGTTTACCCCCACGGGTCAGGATACTGGTGTCCCATGAGGCACCCCCATGGGTTTTTTAGTGTCTGACACATGAGGCCCCATGTGATATCTAGCATATTTCCAGCGAGTTCATCATATTTGAAGAAGGATTCTTGGTTAAGGTTGTAGCAAGGTATGATGTTACAGCAAGGTTTCTACATGATCCGAATTGATATATATTAGTTGGTTCTTCATGAGTAAAGGTATGTCCTTTATATGATTTGTTGAGGCTTGTATCATGGATGGTATGGCACATTCTTAAGGCATGTCTTGGATGCCCTTTTGGTATATGGTTGCATATGGTTGAGTTCCATGTATTAGTGATATTGATACATGCTTGAGACATATCCTTGGTACTTAGTTTATGGATGTTATGGTTCATTTTTAAAGGCACATATTTGTTATATTGGCATATATTTGAGGCATATACTAGGTATATGATCTTGGTTTTTATGGTGCATACTTGAGGCATATTTTTTAGACAATAGCACAATACTTGGCATATGGTATGGTACAGATTATGGTACATGGTTGATGTACATGGTATGGTGATGGTTTTGGTATCCATGTGAGTGGATCTAGTTATGGTTGGTTGACGGCTTATCATCAGTTACAGGTTGATGTGACAATGACAGTGGTAATGACATTGATAGTAACAGTGGCAATGGCAATGACACTGACAGTGACAGTGATAGTGACAGGCTGATGTATTAGTGACAGTAACACTTACAGGTTGATCAATGGTAGTGACAGTTTTATTCTACACTTATATTTCAGGGCGGCGAGACAGGGAAAGGAAAGGGGGTTGTAGCCTCCTTCCATTTGGTTCCATAGAACTCAGGGAGTTGGATCTTCCTTCAGGTTGGTTCCTGTAAATCAGGGGGTCATAGCCTCCTTCCATTTGTAGCTGGAGAATTCAAGGAGTTGGAGCTTCCTTCAGGTTGGTGCATTTAATTCAGGGGGTTGGTGCCTCCTTCCAATTGGTGCTAGAGAATTTGGAATTTGGTGCTTCCTATGGATGTAATATTTTACATATAAGAAAGAATTATGTGGTTTTCTCCCATTTGGGTTTCCACATAAATTATGGTGTATTGTGCATCTATGGTTATTTGTTATGCTCTGTTGATTGATACTACTCATGATGTATTGATGATATATTGTTGATAAATTTAATTATTACATATTCTGATTAAAAGTGGTAAAAGATTGCATAATACTAATTCATCCCCCTCTCTTAGTATTCCAACAATTGGTATCAGAGTAGGTCCTTCAAGAAAACAATCTAACCACTAGAAGGAATATCATGGAGTACGCTAAGATTTGAGTAGCACATTTTGATGGACAGAACTATGCCTTTTGGAGTAGAAGAATGAAAACATATATACAAGCACAAGGATTTGATATTTGGAAAGAAATAGTATATAGATACACAACAGCTACCACTAATCCAACAGATAGAGATGGAAAGAAACTCAATGAAAATAATTAGAAGGCCACAAATGTGATTTTGAATGTCCTAGAGAACTCATTATATGTGAAGGTTATGCACTGTGACTTTGCAAAGGATATTTGGGACAATATTCATAATATCTACGAAGGATATGATAAAGTAAAGGGGGCCAAGCTTCAAACCTATAGAGGAAAGTTTGAGAAATTGAAGATGAAGGAAGACGAAGATATTACAGCTTGTTTTATGCGAGTTGATGAAATAGTGAACACCATTAAAGGTTTGGGAGAAGAAGTTAAAGAACCTGTCTTTGTCCAAAAAATACTAAGGTCTCTTCCAATGATATTTGATCCTACATCCCTAGAAGAAAGAGAAGATCTTGGTACGATAAGCATGGATGTGCTACATGGAATATTTATAACCTATGAGATGAGAACAAAACAGAAGAATTCATCCAGTAAGGAAGAAACATTCATGGAATCCAAGAATACCAAGAAGAATTAGCAAAAGCCAAAGTCATATTGTAGTTGTAGCGATGATTCTGATGAAGATGAATATATGGCCAACTTCGTAAGGAATTTCAAAGAAAGGAACTAGAAAGTACAAATGTAAGCTTCCTTTTAAATGTTTTAATTGTGGTAAAATTGGTCATTTTGCTAATAAATCTCCATATGATAATGAAAAAGAGAATTATGAAGAAGTTCCTAAGAAATAAAATAAATATCAAAAGTGAGACAAGAGAAGAAATAAGAAGAAGTTCTTTAAGAAAAGTCTCTACTCAAAAGAAGATAGTTCATCATCCGATGAGGACGATGATAGCAAGAGTGACTCAGAAAATGTACTCTTTATGGATTATGGAAATGATGAAGAGGATTATGAAGAATAAGGTGAAGTTGATCTCAGAGAAGAACTAATCATTGCTGTAGAAGAACTAAAAAGAGAGAGGAAGGAAAAAAAATCACTCAAGCGAGAATTACTTATGCTAAAGGAGGATTCTCAAAATCCTAACTCTAAAAAGGATCAGTAGATGATTATGAACCTAAAATTCCAAGTTGAAGAAGCTAGAAGGATCAAAGAGATACTCATAAGCATGTTGGAATAAAAGGAAAAGGAGAAAGAGAGCTTAGAAACTGAAATAGTTTCACTAAGGAAGGAAATTTAGAAAAGAGATATGTAGTAGAACAACACCAAAATACTAGATGAAATCATTAGCGCTCAAAGGTCGTATCATGAAAGATATGGACTAGGATACAACTGTTGGAACACACTTGTAAGACCCTAGGTTCAAGTTATCTAACCAACAAAACCATTCAGATATCATCCCTTTCGGCATCACCTACATGCAAGCGAAGTCTCACCCGAGGAATCTATTGGGACTGCAGGAACCAAGATTTTGCAGGAATGAGGGAATGGGAGGTGATCATCTTATTTATTCTGACTATCTACTCTATGTTCATTATCATGTGTATGTTATTCCTTAGTTACTTAGTAATTTATTTTATGCAGTACCATCATGATGCAGATTGCAAAATAAACTATTCACCATAACATCCATAACTACTGCACAACAATCATATAGTAAACAAATATAGTCTAACATGCATGAACCTGCTATTCATAAAAAAAACACATGAATCACGCACATATAGATAGATTTAACGTGGTTCACCCAACTTTGGGCTACGTCCACAACCATTGGCTTCTTTATTATTCTTTATGTAATCATTCCAGGCTTGCGCATTGCGCTTACAATAGATACATCATGAGATACTTCTCCATTCTACCTAGACGCTCTGTAGTGCAAGACTCTCTCACAAATCTCCCTAAACCTTCAAACATAGACTCTCTCTTGTCCTCAGTCTATTATCTCAACATAAACAACAATATTAGCTATGCTCTAGCCCTCAGCGGTAATAACCACCTATTCTACTCGACCCATTACATATTTATACATGGAATTTAGGGCTCAAAACCCTATTCGCATATCCCCCAAACCCTATTACAACTCATTCTGAATCATTACAATTCATGTTGACTCATTGTTCAGATGTGATTTTCCTATATTTATCCTGCATGTTGCTTTTTCATTCTCGATTGTTTTTCTTCCTGCTTTTACGCATCTCTCTATTTTTGCATGTCGAATTGCTATCCTTCATTTTATCCCGCTTTGTCCTCCTTCTTTATTCTCTTTATTTATTCTCTTTCTTTTCGCTAAAAAGTATGCATTTACTGTGCACTTCAATCATGAATGTGCCTTTGTTGCGCATTCTTCTCCTGCCTTCTCTTCTTTCTTTTGTTGTTGCAAATCTCCTCCATACTTAGGATTTTCTTCAAAATTGTATCCAAAATTCTTGTCCAACAGACCCCCAACACTCACCTATGGCTCGTCCCAAGCCACTCAGGCTTGTTGCATCACACTCTCCATGCCTCAATGAACTTTTGGAGGGTTTCCCTCACTATTGTGACTTCTTTTGTTACTTCAACTTCCTTTCCCTAAATTTCCTCTATGACCTGCGCAGTCAGGGTCGTGAGTTTCTCCTCAGTTTTCTGTGCTACTTGATTTGTCATGCCCTGTGTAGTGGTGAATTCCCCTATTATCTTGAGTGCTTTTTTTCTGCATAGATTTCAATTTTGTGCAATCTTCTTTATCTCTTCCTGCATCTGCTCTACTTCGTTGTATTTCTATCTATTTGCAAGGATGGTCATCATCCATTTAGAAAGCGGTAGAGTGTTGATGCGTTCATTGGTTTTTTGGGCCTTCTCCTATGCGCTTCTTATTTTATCCTCAATCTCCTTCAACTTTGGATTCATCATGAGTTGTGTCCAAATCTGTGTACTCTCATTGTACAACCTCTCACACTCCTGGTCTAGATTCTTAATATTTTCCACTAAGGTTGTCACTTCCTTTTCCATTTGCTCCTTTTTTATGCAGGAGCATCTAGCAAGGACGCGAAGAAGGACCTCTCAACGTATGGGAATATTTACGGAATCTCAACGCTGGTAGTTAGGGTAGATATTTTGAAGCACACCTTAACTCAATGCCGGAAAAACATTTTGAGGCATGCCTAAACGATCGCGAGCGAAGTGGGAGTTTCCACTCCTTCTCTAGATTGTGACTGCACTAGGATAGCCGTCGGGATAGGTTTTGATGTAGACAAGTAGTCAGGGGAAAACCCTAAGAACCCTCTGAGATAAATAGAGTTTATGTATGCCCAAATGAGGCTAGTTGCAAGTTAGTAGGAGATTTCTGATTTTTCAGTTTTTGTTTTGATTTCAGTTGTAGCCATTTTCACTTTTGAATATAACAGAGGAAAATTGACCCAATGCATGGTGTGGACATTGTTTTCAATTCTTTGTTATTGTCCTTTCATGAATGAATGAACGAATTTCATTATAAGTGGATGGAACTGTAAATGTTAGGATAAGTTTCAATTGTTTCTCTTCTGTCGAGTGGTGCAAGGTGTGCACACAGAACGCAAGGAGTGTGTTGACGGAATCTATTTCGGTTCCGAAGCTCAGAAGAGATAGAACGAAACTTTCCCTTTGCAAGGAGTGAAAATAGGTTGGTGTAAGGTGTGCACAATCATCCACAAGAATTTGAACCTTGCGTAAAGATCTGGTGCAAGGAGTGCACAGGTCTGAGATTCGACTAAGTGTCAAAGGGGCTTTGAAAGAAGTCGAAGAACTAGAAAAGGATAATGCAAGGAGGGTGAGAATAATTTCTCTTCGAGAAATCCTTCAGATCTGAGTTATCAAAATCCATGAAAGATAAGGAGTGTGTGAGAAGTCGAAGTCTTCATGAGACCAAGCTCAGAAGGGATAACGCTTTTCATAAGTGTGGACAAGATCCAAGAAACGGACTCACAGGATGGATAAAGGTCAAATCCTTTGAATCTTTCGAAAATCTTCTAGGTCTGAAGAAAGCGTAATATTGAAAGGAAAGATCTGGATCGTTCGATCAACATCCAGATAAAAAGGAGAAAGCGCAAAGGAGGAAAGATCTCATCCATTCGGTTTGTGCGCAAAATAATCATAGCCTCCCAATCAAGGTAAAGTGCACTAACGATAATATTTGAAAGTACATCGGGGGAGCGGGGTTATGAAATTTTGAAATCATCGGAGTCGTCCATTGTCAAGGAGGACATGTAGTGACAGATTAGCATTTCATTGATTGGAAGTTCAGGATAGCTAAAGGTAAAGGTCATGAGAACTCATGAAATCCGAGTTCGCAACTTGATCGTAGTCGTCAATCAAAGGAGAGAATGTAGATCATTGATTGTTCAAGGAAGTCCCAAGTTCCGAAATCATCGGGATTGTCCATCAGAAGGGATGTGTGGCGAACGATCATCATTTCAATGACTCTCACATTAGAGAAGTTAAAGGGAAGAATTCTAGGATTCGCGAGGCCCGAGTTTGGGACTTGATAGTGGTCGTCAGATCCAGAGGAGCACGAGCCGTTGATTTGGTGCTCTGAAATATTGGCATTTCGGGAGTCGGAAGTGAGTGTGATTTGATCTGAGCCATCTAATCGAGGGAGTATCTAGGTCGTCAGATCTTAACTATCACGAGTTTGAACCTTGGGAGAACAGAGGTGAATCACATCGGGAGTTTCCAATACGTGAAATCGCGACGTGCTCGAAAGATTAGTCGATGGTCATAGCGAAAAGTCACATCAGTGAAGGAGAATAGAGGGGCTAGCACGTGCTAGGCTCCTGTCGAGATTTCAGAGGTCGAGAGATTCAGGGTGACTCACATGCGAAGACCCAATAAACGAAATTGTGAACCGCCTTTTGAGTTATGCGAGTAGTCATATCCGTGGTCGCAAGAAGCAAGGGGTGTAGCCAAAGAAGAGCTAGCACCCAATTGGCGTAGAAGTTGAACAACACTCAGGAGAGAACCCGTGGGTCTCATACGGCCTGCATCATTGGAGAAAGGACCTGTGTAAGTGGTTTTGTGGTCTAGAAGAGACCCAGAGAGTCAATCAAAATCAGTTTCTTAATCAATCATAGACCAGGAGGTCGCACAGGGCTTAGGAGAGAAGGAGGGTCTGCATCAAGTGGTATCAAATAAGAAGTTTTTCTTGTAGACAGAAGGTAAAGGAGAGGAGGCAGAAGAACTTGAATTTGTACTCTATGTGTGACAGACAGTCAACACAATGCCACCAAGGAGACGAGTGGAACCACTTTTATCCAATTGATCTATAGAAAGGGAGATGCGAGAACTTTGTTCAAGATTAGAGGTGATGGAGGAAGCATGGAGACGAGAACCTGATGTTGGAGACATCAGCGATGCAAAGAGTGAATAATTAGAAGCCGGAGAAGATGCGGGAGAGGATGTTTCCAAAGAACGCTTGCTGAGAGTAGTTGCTAGATTAGGAGGCAGATCCAAGATAGAGGTACCAATGTATGAAGGTAATTTAGATGTTGAAGAGATACTAGATTGGGTGAGATCCATGGAAAAACATTTCGACTATGAAGAGGTCGATGAAGAAAAAAAGGTGAAACAGGTTGTCACCGGGCTAAAAGGACATGTATCACTGTTGTGGGATGAACTGTAGGCTGAGAGGAGAAGCAAGGGCAAGCAGAAGATAAAGAATTGGGACATAATGGTAGACAAGCTGAAGGCTAATTTCATGCCCAAGGATTATCATATTAATCTATTCAGGAAGATGTAGAACCTGAAACAGAAGGGGATGATAGTTAAGGAGTACGCAGAGGATTTCTACAGGATGAACATCAAAATTGGACAAAGGGAGAAAGATGAATAAACATTTGTTAGATATATGAATGGCCTGAGATATGAAATTTGGGATGAGCTCAGCATGATGTTAGTAAAGACAGTGGAGGATGCTTATCAGTTTGCACTAAAGGCAAAGGGGAATTTGGCCAGAGAACAAAGCCAGCAAGGAAGAGGCAAAATCCCAGCCCCAAACAAAATCAAGGGAGTTACCCATGACAAGGCACATAATTCTAATGACGAGACAGAGAAACCACATAGTCACACGGAAAGAGGAGGAAGTTCCCGAGGAAGACAGGGTGGTGGAAGAAGTTCTTCTAGAGGAAGAGGAGGAGGAGAAGTAAGATGTTATGCCTGTGGAAAGATAGGGAACATGTCTTGGGAATGTCCCGAGAAAAAGAAAGAAGGAGGAGGTGAAGCTCACATTTCAGAAGCACAGAGAGGGAATTTTGAAACAGAAGGAGTAGAGGATGGAAGATCCTTGATGTTGAGGAAGGTTCTCTTAAAACCAAAGGCAGAAGTTGAAAATCCAATGCAGAGGAATAGTCTCTTCATGACAGCTTGCAAGACGAAAGACAGAGTATGCAAGGTGATAATTGATAGTGGGAGCACTGACAACTTAGTATCCACATAGATGGTGGCGAAATTGGAGTTGGAGACAACTGTACATCTGAAGCCATACAAAGTCTCATGGTTGAAGAAAGGACACTAGGTGATGGTTACTAAACAATGCTTGGTTGAATTTAATATAGGAGGATATAGAGATAAAATTCTATGTGATATAATTCCCATGGATGTATACCATATTTTGTTGGGAAGACCATGGTAGTTTGACAGGAATGTCATTCATGATGGGAGGAAGAATAAATACACCTTGGAGAAGAATGGTAGAACACACATGTTGTTTCCAATAGGGGAGAAGAAAGTGAAAGAGGAAGCTAGCACGAGCATACTTCTCATGAGTGGGAAGGAACTCCTGAAAGAAGTTAAGAAAGAACAGGAGATGTAGTTTGTTGTGGTGAGGAAACCCAGAGTTATCCTTACAAGTAATTCAATGGATGATTTTCCTAAAGAAGTTCAGGAATTGTTGGATAATTTTGTTGACATAGTGGTGGATGAGTTGCCAAACTCATTGTCACCCATCAAAAGTATCATTCATCATATTGATTTGATACTAGGAGCAAGTCTGTCGAACAAAGAAACATATAGATTGACACCTCAATAGAAAGAGGAAGTGAAGAACCAAGTCTAGGAACTGTTAGACAAGGGTTTGGTCAGAGAGAGATTGAATCCATGCATAGTATCAACTGTGTTGAGTCCAAAGAAGGATGGAGGATGGAGAATGTGTCCATACTCAAGAGCCATTAACAAGATCACCATCAGGTATAGATTCCCTTTACCAAGAATGGACGATTTAATGGACTGTTTAAGTGGAGAAAATTTATTTTCTAAAATAGGTTTGAAAATTGGATATCACCAGATTAGAATGAGAGAAGGTGATGAGTAGAATACAGCCTTTAAGACAAATGAAGGTTTGTATGAGTGGCTTGTTATTCTATTTGGCTTGAAAAATTCCCCGAGTGCTTTTATGATATTGATGAATGAAATACTAAAAGATTTCATTGGCAAGTTTGTGATTGTGTATATGGATGATATACTGATATTTAGCAGGACTAAAGAGGAGCATTTGAGGCACCTAACACTAGTGATGAGGAGACTATAGTAGGAGAAGTTGTTGATAAATCTAAAGAAGTCCTCTTTTATGAAGACAAAAATCATTTACTCGGGTTTTGTGATCTCTTCAAATGAACTGAAGATGGATCCAGAGAAGGTGAAAGCAATCAAATAATGGTCGTCACCAGAGAGTATGTTTGAGGTAAGGAGATACCATGGCTTAGAAATCTTCTATAGGAAGTTCATCGGAGACTTCAGTGGAATTTGTACACCAATGATGGATACAGTGAAGAAAAATCACAAGTCTTTTAAATGGACAGAGTAAGCCAAGAGGATATTCAATATACTGAAGGAGAAAATAATAGAATGACTAATTCTAGTATTGTCGAATTTTGAAAAGACATTTCAGGTGAGATGTGATGCAAGTGGAGTTGCAATTGGAGCAGTTTTGAGCCAGGATAATAGACCTATTGCTAAATTTCAGTGAGAATCTGAATGAGACCAAGAGAAAATACTCCACGTATGATAAAGAGTTTTATGCCATAATTCAAGCCTTGAGGAAA